>BBXU01002046.1:0-19381 GCA_001598975.1 Parachlorella kessleri
CACACATGATAGCCTAAGGTGTCTGAGATCACCCACCTTGCCAGCCCCCAGGTCCTCAGGGCCATGCGTGGTCACGGGGGGGGGCCTGGGTGCTGACTCATCCGCTGCCGGCGTGGCGAGCTGCTCGTCGGGCTCCCCGGGCGGCGCCCCCTCCGCATGTATGTCTGCCAGCACGGCACCCACTTGCACCACATCCCCTGGCTGGTGGTGCAGGTGCCTGACGGTGCCTGCAATGAAAATACGACAAGCAGTGGATCGCCCGGGGGGGGGGGGGGGGGGTAGGTTAGCAGCCAGCTCACGGTTTGTGCGTGCAGCCGCAGCAGGCTGCGCTAGTAGCCAGCGATCTGTAAAGCGCCGCATTAGTCCAGCTCAGCTTGGTGGTGACATGATCAGCGTCAAAGTGGGCTCATCCCAAGGAAGCTAACCTTGCTCCCTGGCCCAGTGTCCAGGTGGGCCGCCGGCCAGGCCTCATGCCGCTGCACCTTGCTACTCACAGATCCCAAGAACCTAGTTGATACACCTCTTAAGGCACCCTACCTGCAAAGGGGCTGGTGATTTCCACGGTGGCCTTGTCGCTCTGCACCTCGCAGATCCTGCCAAACTCCTCCACCGCATCCCCCTCCTTCACAAACCACTGAACGAGCTCACACTCCTTGATGCCCTCCCCTGCAGTGTAGTATGAAAGAGCGGTACAGTGCAGTACAGCGCAGCAAGCCCAGGAAGGGTCCGACCCTGGGCAGGGTAGAGAGGGCAGGCCGCAGCGACAGCGCGACAGCGCTTGTTGGAGCGGAAAGAATGATTTTGCGCACCACGGGCAATACTTACTAGCTAAGGAAACACCAATGGGCTCAGGCCACCCCATAACCCCCCAGCGTAACCAGTTGCCCCAGCACGGGCTGGTCCCAGCTGGTTGGGATGTCCAGGATTCGTTGCACGTGCCACGACTTGACATGGTATGCAGAACTACCTATGTAGACCAGCTGTGCTGGAGGAGTTTGTTTACCTGTCTGAGCAAGTCTGAACTGCTGCAGCCGTCCCAGAGGGGCCGTTGCATCCGTGCTGTAAAACGCTGATCTGACCCTTTGTGACCCTCTGCAGCCAGCCCAGCCTCGGAGGTGACAGTAGTTCCAAGGGGTGTGGTCGTGTGAGGGTTGTTGGTCAAGCAACAGACGGCTTGTCACAGCTGGCTGACAAGCGCCAGGAACGAGGTCGGTGGCCAGTGCTGCCAGCGCACGAGACGCCTGTGTCAAGCTTAAGCGCCTCATTACAGTTGCAAGAGGCTCTTCAGATGGCCCCAACTAGAGCATGGATAGAAATGTTTCGTTTTGAGAGTTCTTGCGCCCAATGCTGACTGGGAGCGGGAAGACCGTGCATTTTGTAAGCACTAAGGCTCGATCTAGACAGCAGCAGAAGGTAATATCTTTTATCATACACGGGTAAGCGTTGATCAATATCAAACACAAAAGTTGATCGCCCGCACACTACAGCGCTCCCTCTATGGGCTGTTACAGCTTCTTCATATACAGTAGAAAGGGGAAGTGCTTGTACTACCATGAGTGGGCTCGACCAAGAGCCACAGCCGGGATGCACGAGGAGGACTTCAAGCTGATGTTTGGGCTATTCTGGTCCATGAAAACCTTTGCGTCTGCCATGGATCCTAAGAAGTGAGTCATCCAAGGGCTACGAGCGACGCTAAGAAGCTTCAGCGTGCCTTGCCAGGTTTCCAGTGTTCCCCCGCTGGCAGCGTCGGGCAACCAGCTAACGAAGCAGGGTGCACCTGGGCGTAACCTGTCAGTGTGCCCTCTTCTTGCCTACCTGCTGCCGCAGCATGAGCAAGCAGCCGGTGGGCGCTCCTATGCGGATAGGCGATGCCTGCGGGTTCCAGAGCTTCAAGACCAGCAACTACAAGCTTCATTTCTTTGAGTCGCCCTCCGGCGTCAAGGTGAGTCAGCGGGCACCCCCCACCCCAGGGTCAAGGGCGGACAGTGGGAGAGGCACGGCTGAAGAGTCCTGAAACTTGCAAAAGATTGTATGGAGTAAGGTTTAAGGGAGCCCCGGGTGTTTCGCATTGGAATTTGAGGCCGGGAGGTAGGCTCACCCTGAGGTCGGCAGTACTCTCGTCAAACGTCCTGGTTGTGGTGTGTCATGGCCACAGCGCCGTGCGGCAGTGCGCTCGACGTTCCAACCCGACAGCTATCCCCGCCAGGCATGCTGGTGACACTGATTTCAGCGGTTAGCAACAGGGCTGGATGCATGCTTGCCTAAGCAGCAGCCCATGCAGGGGCCGGTGGGGGAGGCATGATTACATTCTTCTCATGAGGGGGAGCTGCCCAACGCGGTTCGGTGCTGCGTTCTGTGTGTTGCAGTTTGTGCTCACAACGGATCCTTCAGTAGGCACCTTGACAGAGCAGCTGCAGTACATCTACAGTACCTTGTACCTTGACTATGTGATGAAGAACCCCTTGTACACCCCCGGGGAGCCGTTCTTGTGAGTTGCCCCTGACCGCTCGCGGTAGTGAGGGGTGCGCGGAGGCTCATGTGCTTCAGTCATGCTGCATTTTAGAAGTATGTTGTTGCTGCCGAGAACCTTTAGGCATGAGAAGCAGATGGCGGCATCGGTCACAAGCCCTGCTGTTGGCCATTATACCATGCCTGGATCCCCAGTGGCATGCCCTGTAACGAACCATGCAAACGCAATGCCATGATCAAGCCAAGCCCGCTGCTGTTGCAGGTTTGAGCCCTTCTCATCGGGGCTAAACAAGTACATGCGGGCAGTGGGCCTTTTACAATAGCGGGAGCCCCTCCCCCCCTGCACTAGGTCGGGGTACTGTGTTCCTGGATCGTGTCAGGTAGTGCAGGCTGGGCATAGGTAGCTGTGGGCTGACAGTGCTGGGTGCAAGGTACTAGCAAGGGTGGTATGTAGTTCGTGACAGAGATTGAGAGGCAGACTGAAATGACAGGTGTGGGTGCAGAACTACTCCATGTCTTGCATGGGTTCTGATCCAGTAGTTCTCTCCCCAAGATAAGCTATGCTCTTCCGGCTTGCTCGTTTTCCCAAGTTTGTCGGTATCTCCATGAGAGGCCTCCCTCAGTGTATGCCCATGCATGTGTACATGGCCTTTTGGGCCGCTGGTCAACCCTGTTCACGTTACCTGTTATACTCTTTGAAAGCTTTTTAAGTGTGTCTCCGACTTAAGGGCCCGTCGCCAAGGTCCGAAGCCCAATAAATGGCACCACCGGCCTGGGTTTTCAGTAGACACTGAGTGCCTGTAAGGCGTCATGTAACCTCTAGGACTGGGGCGGCACAGACAGGAAAGAGCCGACACTGCTCATCTGTGCAGGCAAATAGGTCCACCCTTTCACTCACAGATCATAAGCCGTCGTGCACAGCCCAGAAAGTAGAAAACGTAATACACAACAGCAACATCCTGGCAGTTCTCCTGTTGCTCTGCCAGCAACATTCTGGCAAATCAGCTGTTGCTCTGCCAGTCATCTCCTGGGCATTGTTGCCACGACTCCCAGGCAAGCTACCCCTGTCAGTCCATATCACGCCTATCTCCTCTTTGTTCACATTGCCTACAACCATGAACCCATCAGAAGCCCCATGTCCACTGAATGTCAGGAAGCCCCATGCCCACTGAATGTCAGGAAGCCCCATGCCTACTGAATGTCAGGAAGCCCCATGCCCACTGAATGTCAGCAAAGGAGCCTCGTTCTAAGACCAGCAGCCAGGTGGTGTTGGCCCTGTCACCAGCCTACCCCAGCAGCCAGGTGTCAGGCCGGCCCACCCTCGGCCCGGCTGAACCGCAGCAGAACTAGCCGAGGCTAGATTCCTACCCTGCTGTGCTACTTCCACCAGAAGCTGACGGAGAAGGAGGTGGTGAGTGCCTTGACATAGTGCCACCACCCGGGGGGCAGGTACAGCATCTGGCCGGGAGCCAGGACGCAGTCGCGGAAGGGCGCGGAGGCGAAGGCGGGGAAGCGGCGGGGGTCAGGGGAGTCCAGGTCAACCTGGCTGGAGTTGGTGGTGAGTCCCTCACTGCACCCAGCGGGGTAAGACAACACTCAGGCACGACCCGGAGCATAACTGCACCCAGAGGGGCAGCAAGCCAACGCCGGGCACTGCTTCAGGGCCGATAGCAAGGAGTTCATAGGCTGCCCGGGCAGGTGGGGAAGGGGCGATAGTAAGTTCAATCCTCCAGCATACCCCACGATGCATCATACATACGCAGGACCCCTTTTGAGGGGGAGAGTGCAATATTGGCTGTATGGCTGTATGGGCGGCTTACCCTCTTGACAGCAGCAGCACCCAACGTTTCGCTGGTAAGGACTTCCTCAACATTCCACCCTGGAAGCCCCTTCCAGCCCCCCCTCCAGCCGGGGGCCCATAACAAGTGGTGCGACCCTGGGGTACTGCCGTGGGTACTACTGTATGATGGAAATGCTGACTCACGTGAAGGGGTACAAGGCGGGCGTGTCCTCGGGGGTGTAGATCCGCAGGTACTTGGAGCCCACCACCTGGCACAGCAGGTTGTGGTGAGGGTCGGTGTGTAGTGGGGTCACGGTGCCGGGAGGCCCAAACCAGGCATTCACGCTCTGCAGGACAAGCAGGGTGTCAACACATTTCCATGGGGTGGGTGGGCAAGGGTGGCGGTGCACTGTGAGAGGAGGCTAGGCTGGATGTGCGTGGGGTGGCAGTAGGCTGGCAGCCTTGGCGCGACCATTTTTGCAAAGGCCAGGTGCCGCCGGGCACAGTGCACCAAGCGGCACGACGGCAGAAGGAGGGGGGTTGTGTACATCGTTATGAGTGGCAGCAGCAAAACAACACTTAAGGGCACACATGCACGGCTGTAGGTTGATTGTAAGGTGGCACAGCAAGTCAGAATGTGCTTGCTGAGAGTTGGGCACTGCAGCACAGGGGCCCCCCGGCCAGCAGACATGTGGCGCTTCCCTCACCCGCACATAAGCACAGAGCTGGCTGATACTGTCACCCAAGCAACCACGATTCTGCCGCACCTGCAGTTCTGCCTCCCCCAGCACACAGTAGTCTGGCTCTCGGATGTCAGCAGCCAGCGCCGGAATCTGCTCAAACAGCGGGTGCTGCGCCAGGTACGCACGAGGACACGCCACAGCCTCCTCCTCTTGCTGCTGCTGTTGCTGCGCCTGCTGGCCCTCATCCTTCATCTGCTGCTGCCGCTGTTGCTGGCCCTGCCTCTCCTGCTGGCACTGCTGCGGCTGCTGGCCTGGCCGCTGCGCCTCCGTGCGCTGGTGCCCCTGCCGGCCCTCCTCTACCTGCCGCTGCCGGGAAGGCAGCGCCGGCAGGTGGAGGGAGGTGCCGAGGTCCGCAGGGCTGTGTCTCCCCGCTGGGGTGTTGGTGGCGGCCGCGGCGGCGGCCTGGCCCTCCGGGATGTGTTTGTCAATGAAGTCCTGGCAACCGGAGATGCACAGAAGCCTTGTCTGTCTCGTCTGACTCGTGAGGCAGCAGAGCATCCTACCCGGGTGACCCTTGAGAGCAGTCCTTGCAGGGAGCTGTGCCCCCCCCCGAGACCAACGGCTGTTGGCAGAGCAGGGTGACACCAGCAGCAACCCACAGCCGACAATGTACGCTTCTCCAGGCTGGCATGCTGGACTTGCGCCTCGGCAGCACGTCAGAGACAAGCCTGGGAAGGACGCTGACAGCCTTGGGACAACCCCACACACACAGCCCAGGCATTCTGGGTGTCGCACCTGCAGTGTCATCAGCTTCTGGCCCCACTGGTCAGCGAGGTAATGCTCCCCGACCTGCAGAACACCAATGATGCATCTACACTGAACAGTTTAGCAGTACGATGGAGGTGGCGCCCAAGCAATTTTGCAAGTCCGCTGAGGCGGCATTGCAGCCGGCTCCCCGCATGCCATGAAAATTTTTGGCCGTCCCAGCAGAGCCAAACAGAGGTGTAAGGCACAGGCTCCGCCGGTCCTTGCCTCTCATAGAACAACAGCAAAAGCAGGGTGCTGTCCTACGCGCAGGCGCAAAGCAAGGCACACACGCACATTGCGAGAGACTCCCTGGGTGCAGAGGCTGCCGGGGGCGCAATGGCTTCCTGTCAAGCCTTTGCCTGGCTCGGCAACTAATGGGAAGTGTGAGACACAGGCTTGCCAGGTTCCGTTTTTTGATGAGGAGGCAACAGCGGGTCGAGGGGCCTGAGGCCCTGCCCAGTCAGGGGTGGGTCCACTGCTATGAGTAGGACCACAGGCCAGGCACCCAGCCATCCGGTGGCCAAGTGTGTCAACCTGCCCGGGCTTTAGGGGCAGTTGGGTGATTCGGCCCCGCTGTCACATACACACCTCCACAGGCACCGTCCGCGGTCCAGCCACCGCCCGCAGGTAGCTGACATCCGCCCACTTGCGCATGGCCGGCCAGTTCTCCATCGCACCTGCGGGCGCCACGCCAGACGCAGCAGCCCTCGGCCTGAGCAGCCACCGCCTCAGACAGCACCGGCAATGCCTGCCAGCGCCCCAAGCCAAGCCCCAATCACCCCCTAAGTGTTGGCCGGGACGTTTGGGCACGGGCCCTCAGCACGATCACGTTTGAAATCTGTCAGGAGGGCGCGGGTTTGCTCCTAGCAGTAGCACGTCCAAGCGATACTACTTCCAAGACGTGCATGCCCCCCGGGGCCCTTGCCATGCACAGCCCAACCCCAAGCTTAGGGTTCCCACGCCTGAAGATGCCAACCCCAAGCTTGAGCTTGGCACTGACCAACTCTAGCCTGACACGGGGTGTCGCCCAAGAAGCCTTGCCCTTACTGCCCTTATGTATTCCCCCGACGCAGGAGCTAGGCCCGTCTGCCGTCCGGCTGTGCCACTTGCACCCCTTCCCAACTCACCGTCGATTATGGCGGGTATGGGGCCCCCCTCCCTGTTCATGTACTCCCGCCAAAAGCGCTCCAGCGATGGGAGCTCTTCCACCGGCACCGGGGTCCCACGCGGGCCCAGAGACCTAGGTGGCAGCGGGACTTGGCTCCCAGCCTGCCGGGATGTGGCTGCCGCCGCCGCTGCCGGCGAAGCTGCTGCTGTTGCTTCTTCTGCTGGCGCTCCCATGGCGGCTGCTCCACGGCCTGGTGCCGGTGCCGAGCCGCCGCTGACGGCGCCAGCAGCAGGGGCGCCGCGCTGCGCTGGCTGCTGCTTGCCAGCTGGTGCCTGGCCCCCAGCCTGCTGCTGCGCGCTGAGGCGCTGCCAGCCGGCCTGCAGCTGAGCAATCAAGCTGTCCACCCGAGGCCGGAAGAGGGGACCTCCCATAATGGCCGCCATGTCAAGCTCTCTCAGCGCTGCCCTCACCCCAGCTGCTGCTGGCCCGACCTCCCCCTGGCTGCCGCTGCCCACCATGCTGTCTACAGGCAGGGTCTGGAAAGCCCCTCCTGCTTCTGCTGCCCGCGCCGCTGGCGCTCCACAAGGCTGGGAGCCTAGCGCACTGCTAGGGCAGCTGGCAGCGGGCCACAGCATGGCTGCTGCCGCTGACAGCAGGCAAGCTGCGGAGTAGGCGTCCCTCCAAACAATATCGACCTCATGCCAGCACCCGCTGTGGAGCTTCTCCCAGGCGGCCTGCTGTGCTGCCGCCACCAGCCGCTGTGCCTGCTCTGCCCGCTGCGCCTGCGCCCGCCCCGGCATGGCGCCCAAGGCCTGCTCACATTGTGGCCGCCCCCCTGGCGCCCACCCTGGCTGCTGCTCGGGTGCGCTGGTCCCGGCCATGCCAGCTGCCTGCTGTGCCACCTGGCGCAGCGCACGCAGCATGACGCTGCCCACGACAGCGCCTCCCCCAGGGGCCTGCTCTAGATCCTGGTGCAGCTGAGCCCACTCCTCACAGCCGCCCAGCTGCCCCAGGCAGCCAGCCCAGTCCACACAGGGACCAGGGAGTGCTCCTGAAGCTTCAGGCTCCTTCTGGGTGGAGCACCCTACCCCAGGCTGCGTTGCTGCCAGGCCGGGCATCTCGCAAGCGCTGCGCTGACGGCCGCGCACGGCAGGTCGTATTCCGGAAGGGGCAGGGCCGGCTGCTAGCTGCTCAGCTTCTGTACGGACTCAAACGCCCCAGCTACAAGCTCCGCCGAAAGTGCTGCAGTGTCCTCTGCAGCTCCAACCGCTGTCGTCGGTTCCTCCGCAGGCTGAGCCCCTGCCGCTGCACATACGGGCGGCTGCCCCTCCAGGCAAGGAGCCGCTGCTGCTCCCGCTGTTCCGTCTAGTGTAGCGGGTACTGCTCCTGCTGGGCCGCTCTGCTCTGCCTCTGCTGCTGCCAAGGCGTCCGCAAAAGCTGCGGCCGTCAAGCCCGCTGCTACTGCTGCTGTTGGCGAACCTGCTGCTGCTTCCCCCTCAAGCTTTGTATGTGTGGCTGCTGCCTGGTCCACCTGCTCTGCCTCTGCTGCTGCCAAAGCGCTAGCAAAAGCTGACGCGGTCAAAGAAGCCGCTGCTGCTGCTGCTGCTTGTGAACCGTCTGTTACGTCAACCTCCACCAGTGGTGCAGCCGCCTGAACTGCCTGTCCTGTCTCGACTGCCGCTAGGGCCCCAGCAAATGCTGCTGCCGTCAACACTGCTGCTGCTGTGGCTGCTGCCTGGTCAGAGTCGGGCTCCCCGTCCGCCTCCGCGTCCGCTCTCTCCTCTCGACCAAGCTCCACCCAACCCTCTTCAAGGCGACTAGCTTGGTGCTCTCCTTGCTCACCGCTGCTGTGGGTGGCTCGGTCGTCTTGCTCACTGCCGCCGTGACTGGCTGCCTGCTCCTCTTGCTTGCTGCCACAGCTGCCCTCCTCAGCTTCGCTGCTGCTGGCCCCTTCGCTACCCGAGCTTGAGTCGCTTTCTCCCGGCTGGGCTTCAGAACCTGACTCTTCCTCCGAGCCCTCCTCCTCGGAGTCAAAGCTGCTATCCTCGTCTGATAGGAGCTCTTCCTCGTCGCTCAGCTCGCTCTGCTGCTGCTGGTGGTGGTGTTGATGGGCCACGCCAGTCCAGTGGGGGATGGGCTCTCCCCGAAGCAGGTACCCCAACTCGCCAAAATCCTCAAACTCTTGGCACTCCTCGAAGCCGCCTGGCAAACAGGGGCGCCAGAAAATGACCGGCTTGCCGCACCTCCGCACTGCCACTCAACTTAGAGACGAAGGACGAAACAAGGGCCTGCTTTGCTTTCATGCTGCGACACAAACCAACGCACACCAGGGGTTCTTTTACAGCCCATTGCCATGCACACACCCCGCCCATTTCGCTACCCCAGCGTCCCCACCTGTTTTTAACCAGCCACCTGCTTGTGCCGCCCGGCTCTAGCTCGCTCACCTATGTACTTGCCGTCGATGTGCAACTGGGGGAGGGCTATGTTGCCGTTGCTGCCCTGGAGCATCTCCGGGCGGCGGTAGGGGTCAAGCGACAAGTCCACCTGAGGGCACCAAGACGAGCGAGCTACTCAAGCGGCGCTTAACCTTTTAGATTGCACTGCTCGATATGCAAGATGACCTTGCAGAACCTCAAGCTGACTTCAACTTCCTGGGCTACACTGCACCACGCCGGCACTGCCGACTCACCTCTTCATACTCAATACCAAGCTTTCGTTTGTGCACGTCCAGCAAATGCCGTATCTTCACAATGTCAGTCCTCGCTTTGAGAGTGGCCGCATAGGTGGTCACCTGTGGTACAGCAAGCTTTACAAGAGTGATGGCACTATTGAGAGGTTTGAGAGCAGAGAAAACTAGTAGCACAGTCACTCACATAGAAAGTAATCTTCACCATGATATCGCCGAAGTCATTGCCGCCCTCCTGCTCTTATCCTCAGTACAAGCCCAGCTCCACGATCAAGCCGCTTTGACTTCCCAGGAAGTAAATCCTGCGGCCCCTTTGAAGGGCTGAGGCGGGAGATTGGGCGCGCAGTTTGCGGACGTGTCATCCAACGCTGGCGTTTGGCAGTGGAGATCCCGCAGGAATTGCCCCACTCAAGTCATGGAGGCCTTCCAAAACGACGGACTGCAGAACATGATACGTGAGGCAAGTACTGTGTGAACCATGCGGCACGTCTACCATTTTGCTAGTCCTGGCCAACAAGCTTGTGGCTTCTTATGCTTTCCGGCCTCCGCTGTGATGCTTACAAATACTCATCCAAGGGAGAAGGGAACTTGGCGACCAGCACCTGGTACCTGTGAGTTCAGGGCCTCTCCATAAGCTTCTGCGCTCCCTGGCGGTTGCTGCCGCAGGTGCTGCGTGCAAGAGGCTTCCGTTACTGTGACGATGGGGTGGACCAAGAGCCAGAGCCGCTGCCAACAGAGCTCAGCGCCACGCCGCTGATAGCAGCAGGCCTGGCAGCCAGCAGCACCGACCTCCCCACCCAGAGCATCGCCAGGACCTTGGATAATGACCCAACCACCTTTTGGAGCAGTCGGGGGACGGCCTCACCCGAGGCAGGCGCTTGGCTTCTATACAAGCTGAAAGGGCCCCTCTGCATCGTGCATTTTGTGCAGCTGGTCGTCTTCCGTGCGCGCTACCAGTTTGGGTGAGTGTCCCAAGGGCCGGGGCCGGTGGCAGGCGGCATGCACTGCTGCTGGCGGTAAGGTGTGCATCCACACTTCTGCACTTGCTGGGGTGTGGGCCACTTGACATGCCTCAAGGCAATTGAAGCACCATACAGAGACATCTTCGGTAGGTTGGCCTCATGTGCCTGTCCAAACACACATAAGATCCGTGCAGCTTGCCAGCTGATGCATGTACTGACCAGCCCTGGCATGCGTGCTGGTCCGAGTGCCGCGCCAGGCGTGGTGCGTGTATGGCTATGTGCTAGCTGTGCTCTTGTGAAAAGGCGCCCATGCATGTGCGGGGAGGGCCCCTTGGTGCCATGCTGGCTGTGAAGGGCTCCTCGTGGCTCTTTCTTTACTTGAGGGTGGCAGTTAATGCGATCAGAGAGGAGGTACGGGTGGGCTGACAGCTCTTTCTTGCCCACGGCACTTTGTTCGGTAAGAGGAAGTGGCTGGGCAGTGCCGTGCCTCATCTTCACTAGTGCATGGCAGGGGGGTGCCATGGGGCCTTGGCTACCCATCCATCCATTTCGGCTGCCTTAATTGCAGTTGTAAAACAAAATGCACCCCACCCTCTCTTTTTGTGACCCCACTTGCGGCCAGCCAAGCAATCACGGCTGGCTGGCTTGGCACACTATATCTTTGTCCACCCTTTTTGCCCCTTCTTCGCCTGCCAGGGAGCCCATCTACCCCCCCCTCCACGTCAGCTTCCAGACGGGACCCTCACCCGCCAGCCTGGCCCCGGCCACAGCTGTGTACCCCGTCCTGGCCAGCAGCCAGGTGCAGGGCTTCCTGCTGCCCGCCTCCCTCCCCGCGGGCCGCTTCCTGAGGGTCAACCTCCATGGGCGGCAGCAGCAGCAGCTGGAGGACATGCAGGTGCCCACCTGGGGAGGTATTCTTGGAAGTGCAGGTCACGTTGGGCTGGCAGGGCCATTGGACAGCTCTGAGGCGGGCGGGGGCGTTTGCTCAGCCCCAGCCAGGCAGGTGGTCCTCTGCTTCAGCTTGCCGGGCGCCTGGCTGACTGGCCAGACAGCTTGCTTGCCAGCTGCACACCAGGACTGTCCTCCATGGGTGGAGTGCCGGCAGCAGGAGAGAGCGTCCTGCTGCGGCTCACAAGGCTAAGGGCTGGTTGCTCTTGCACTGCCCCCACGGTTCCTTCCTCTGCAAAACAGCTAGGAAAGGCTGCGGGCGAGCGTGACGCCCGGCAGTGATGATTTCCCCAAGCTCTTTCCCTGACTGCATCTGGCAGTGTCTTGTGCCGCTGCAGTGGTATGTCGCTGTGGAGAGAGTGGAGGCCTTTGGACGGCAGGTATGCAAGGCACCGGGGAGGGGGGGGGATGGGACATGAGCGTTGCACTTCTTGGCCCTCTACAGCCCTACCAGGTCAATTACGGGAAGGTCGGACTGGGCAATGTCGAAAAGGTTGGCATGGGTGACAAAAGTTAGGCAGGAGGGGCAGCTGCTTTGACCCGGTATATATTGCAGCCCTGGCCAAACTCCCATGCATTTCTTTCCGCCCCTGTGTCAACGTTGCAGCAGCCCGGGTGGGTGGTTCCCCCTCCAGCCGGGGGTGCTCGTACCTGGCTCCTTGACTCCAGTAAACGAAGTGCCCCAGTTTTGGTGCTGCAGGTGCCACCCTCAGAGCTGGCCTCGCTGCGCAGCTGGGCCCAGGGCAGTACGCCCTGCCTTCCATCCCCTGGCTCCCTCCCTGCCCACCTGGCCTCCTGTGCCCTTCAGGCGCATGCCCAGGTAGCAGTGGAAAAACAGCAGCAGCCAGATGCGGACCCGCCTGAGGCCAGCAGTGCTCACCGCTGTGGGGTAGGGGCTGCCTGTGGTTGTGGCGGTACATGGGACGAAGCACCAAGCCCAGCTGGAGCCACAGGGAGAGAACAGCGCGGAGGGGCACGGCCAGCAGGCAACCAGCATCACGCTGGCGGGCCGGATAGGCTGCAAGCGTTGTGTGACTCTCGGCAGGGGCCCCTGGACGATCGACTGGGGCAGGACAGACACCGGGGACTGCTGGACCTTCTCATTGAGCATGATGACGGGGTGGGGGGAGAGGACTACCAGGATGACTGGTCGAGCAGCAGCAGCTGAGGCCTGCCGGGGAGTGGCGTGGTGCTGATCTGGTTGGCCACCGAAGGGCGCATTCGTGGCCCGGCCGGGCAGCTGGCAAGTATGCTCACGTTGTACACTTCTTTGCTTTGTACTTGTTGGTGGCGGTAGGCTGTACAAACAAGGGAGAGGTATGGGGATTCACACTGATAGGGCTGGATGCACTTATTTCTGCACTTATTTGTGGGAGCACTTGTGTCTACATTTGTTGCGGACTGATCATGGCGACAGGACGTGCAAATAGAGGACAGCCGACTGAACGTGCGGTTGCGTGGCAGATTTATGGAACTGACAAATGCAATGGGTGAGGCGAGTGAAACAATCACCTTAGCCATATTAGCCCTGATATCAGGGAAGGTGGCCTTGACCACATGATTACTATCAAGTTGTAGTGTGTTACAGCCGTAGCTGCAACACACAATACCCACAATAGTCTGGCAAAGGCCACCCACGATTCGCAACTCCTCCTACCTGACTACGCTAAAAGGATACTCTCAAAGACGCAGACAACCATACCAACATGCACCCATTAGCGGGCCTTGCCGTAAGTCTGCTTGATGCCCGACAACCTCCCTTCCTGTGCTGGCTCCAGTTCCTCTATGTAATTCTGCAGCCCACTTGGTCCGGCCCTTTCTTACAAGCCCACATAGTAAGAGCGGCCGCTGGGGTTGTGTATGGGCGAGCACGTTGGGCGGGTGACGGCCCACTCGTACCAGACCTTGTGCTTGGCAGCACAGCGCCACATGGACACCTCCACCTGGCTGCCTGCACAGCACAGCAGGCACAGCAGGCTAGTGAGTGCCAAGGGCTAGGCCTTTAGGGATGGGTACCCCAGCACATGACAAACCCCCCCCCACCCCACCACCACCACCACCACCACACCACACGCACCCCTTGCTGGCCACCCACATCTCTATTATTGTACCAGGCCAGGTGCCAGGCTGCCATCACCCAACACAGGGTTGCCACGGACCAGGTGTCGGGGAGCCACCACCACCAGCCTGCCTGCCGACCGACCCACCCTGGGGCACATAGAAGGGCTGGCGCAGCGGGAAGTAGATGGGGAACCAGGAGAACATGTTGGGTGTGTGGGTCTCCGGGTGGATGCTCAGGTGCACATCCCCATACAGCTGGGCGTCAAAGTACCCCGCCAGGCCGTGGCACACTGCAGCAAGAGCAGGCCAGCAGCATGCAGGGGTCAGTACCTGCGGCGGGTGCATGCTCAGGTGCAGCAATACTGTACAGCGTGGCATCAGAGCACCCACCAAGGCTGTGAGAGGTTGGTCAGAGGCATCGTCTGGACGGTGAGCTCCCTAGTCGGTTGTGAGGCTGGCAGGCAGGTCAAGCCCTCACACGGCACATCAGAGCCCACCATGTGCCGAACGTGATCATACGGGCATGGGCAGTGCCACATGGGTGCAAGGAGTCTCGATGATACTGGGAGCGCACTGGCAGGGGATGGCACTCCTCAGCGCTGGAACGATATACATGCTGCATTGGGCTGCTCCACAAATTATACCTGTGCCGCCAGGCGGGGTGCAGTCAAACACGAGCCTGCGGCTACGCGAGTTGTCGATCACGAGGTCCCGGTTGGGGTGCTCAAAGGTGAACACGGCCTGCAGCAAAAAGCCCCAGCAGAGTCAAGGCTTGCCCCGATCTTAATCTAGCTATTGCCAAGGCCTGACGCACCAGCCGTGTTGCTTGTTTCCGATCAGGATACAGCAGTGGGCTGGTCAAGATACTCATTGTACGGTCCCAGGATCAGATACCCTGCTTGGAGGACCCCTGTCATAAGCTGTGGTGCAGGGCATGAGCATAATGTGAAGGAGGGGAATCCACTAAAAAGTATATGCTTAACCTGTGGGGCAGCCAGTGCGTGGAACTTGAAGATTTTGACGACGTATGGTGTCTCAAAGTGTTCCACATCGTCATACGCCTGCAACCAGCCTCATGTCATGGCCTGATTTACGCGTGCAGCTGCTGCCTATCATTGTGGCACAGCTGCGGTACACCTATGCCTTACCCTTGCCTTGTATTATGGTTGCACCTTGAGATATACAGCAGCTAAAGACCTCACACAGCAGCCTAGGCTGTACGCAGATGCACAGCCATGGCTTGTCACATTGGAGGCGCTGCCAGGGTAAGCATGAAGGGGTCTCATCTCAGCTGTTGTCTAAGCTGGTACAACCCGCATTCCAAAAACGCCTGTGGGACTTGCCCTGGCTGGCAACCAAATACACCACCTCACAGCCAATACTACCGGACCCCAGCAGCCATCGAGAGGGCGCCTCACCTTCACATCATTCCAGAGCTTGTGGGAGGTGATGGGGTGCAGGAAGGAAGTGTAAGCGCGGGGTATGCTGATGCCGCCCGGCTTGAGGAAGCGCTGCGCCCCGTCCAGGCACTCTGCAGCACAGCAGGCACAGCAGTGGCGGCGGCGGCAGCATGGTCACTCTCAGCCAGCACCGCACCAAGGTTGCACCCAGGTTGATGATTGTTTGGCAACGCAGAAGCCCCATGACGGACCAGCTGGCAGACCTGCAAGCAGCAGGCCGAAGCACAGCACAGCGCAGCGTAGGTCCCAGCGGGATGGCTCCCACGCTGCAGCCAGCCCAGCAAGCCCCGCACGCTGCGCTGGCTGCCGGCTAACAGCATCACTCGGATCTCGCCACCAACCAGCCAGACAATGCACAGACCCGACACCCAGTGCTTGCCCCTCACCGTACCTGGCGAGAGCTCGTTGTCCCCAAACGACCCCAGCAGCTCGCTGACCAGTATGTCTGCCAGCTCAGGGGCCTCCCACTCCCGCATGTCGGCAGGCACCACCGTCACCCGGTCCTGCCACCTGCTCAACGAGGGGGGGGGGGGGGTCAGAGCACTGGTGTGCGGCAGGGATGGGCGCGCACAACAGCACTCCAACAGCAGCTTCGCCTGCCCGCCTGGCTGGCTTGGCCATGCTCTGCTGCTTGCCAGCCCCACCGCACCACAGCATGCATGCGCGTGGCTCCCCAACAAGGTCCCAGGCTGACCCTGCATGGCTTCGCACCCCAGGCTCACATGCCCAGGCAGTCAAGCCCGCGGGAACACACGCACGCACGCACGCAGAGGCTCGGCCACTCCCCCGAGCCCTGCTGCTCACCCTTCGGAGGCAATCAGGTTGTGCAGGGTGACCACCGCGTTTGGGTTCTTCTCCACGGCATACACTCTCAGCGCCCGCCCCGCCCGCGCGCTGGCCTTGAGGGATGCGCGCACCAGGGGGCCCCGCCCGGCGCCCACCACCATCAGCACCTGCAATGGAAAAGGAAGGACAGTGGCAGCGACGGTGTGTGCTTGCATCTCGCAGCAGGAAGGGGCCAGCCCCAGCGAGGGTTGGAGCAGGGAGGCACGGGAGACGATATGGGCTACAGAAAGATCTGAAGCTATAGGTCAAGAGAACAGAGACGCGGGGTGACTGAGGCATTAAACAGTTGCCTGTCGGACGAAGAGGCAGGGCAAGCCCAGACACGCACCAGAGCCGGGTCACTGCACGCTGGTCACACACACAAACCACTCCAAGCCTCGAGAGACCAAGGTACAGTGATTGGACGAGAATGGTCAGCCGGAACGGTATGAGGAAGGCAGCAGCAGGCAGCATGGTCAGGTGGCGGTACGCTCGTGGGCTGGCCCACACTAGACTAGACTCCACACTCCACCAGGGAGCAGGGACGGGGGCACGTACCGTGACGGGGTCCGCGGCCTGCTCCTGCGGCACACGGTCCAGCAGCGCCCGGTACACGGCCTCCTCATAGGTGCTGTACTTGGTGGCGTCGCGCTCAAAGGTCTCGTAGGTGGCCGACTCCAGGTTGTCTTGGAGGGGCTGGAGGGGGCACTGCTCAGGGGGATAGGGTGGTGGGGAAGGGGGGAAACGAGTATAAGACATATTTGCCAGCTTGCCTGAGGGGTATGTCGTGGAGCGGCTGCGGCGGGCAGGCCGCCCCCAGCCCCCGGGGCTAGGAGTTGAGGAAGGGAGGCAAGCTGGTCAGTACGGACAGCCCTGGCTCCAGCACGACCAAGGGCCACCAGCAGCCAGCAATTGCGCGCACGTGCGAGGCGGGCACAGCCCCGGCTCGGTACGGGGGAGCGCACCCACACCCTTGCCCAGACTGTACGGACGCTCCTTGCGGATGCTGTACGGATGCTGTACGGACGCTCCTTGCGGATGCTGTACGGATGCTGTACGGACGCTCCTTGCCTGCAGGAAGTCCCTGTAGGTCATCTCCACCAGATCCTGCTCCGTGGCAGCCGGCAGCTTCCTGCAGGTGGGCAGGGCTTAGGGCTCAATGCTTTAGGGCTTAGGTTTACCCTTCAGGCACAGTAGGCCTAACCCTTCACGAATGCTTGCTGCCTAACCAGGGGCCCACCTGGCAGCCATTGAACAGCCTTTGGTCACCTGGTGTCCCCCCCCCCCCCCCCGGGGCTGCCAGTGGCTAGGAAGCAGGCAGGGCTGACTCGGGTGATACTTTGGTCATCAACAAGCCGCGGTACCCCGTTCGCCTGGGCTGCGCCGCGAAGCCTGCAGCAACCGGGGAGCAACCTACACCCACACCCAGGGCTGGGCGCAAGGGTGATGTGCATCCCCGGCAGCCGTCGCATGCCATGGCATGCGTTCCTAGCAACACCTGCCTGAAGGTGTATGAGAGGTACTCCCAGTAGACCCTCAGGGGATGCGCCTGGCCCGGGGCCGTCAGCTGGGCCGTGCCGTTGGGGCCCAGCCCCACGATGGTGCTGGTGGCTGCAGCCGCCACCTGCTGCTCTGGCACGCTGTGGTGCGCGTTTCCCGACAAGACCACCTGCTAGGAAAGTTGCAGCACTACCCGTGCCCATGTTTACTCATGATCATGTAACTCGCCCATGAAAACCAGGAAAACACATTGGACATGTGCATGCAGGCAATGCCAGACAGCCTGGGTCATGCACGGGCCTGCCATGCGTTCAGCATGCCGTGCCTGGGGTCTGTGTTTTTGCAGACAGCAACCTGCACGGCTAGACTAAAGCAGGCAAAGAAGGAACTCACGCGTGCTCCCACCTGTCGCCCCCCACCCCCCCTAACAACAACGCCAAGGGGGCGTTCGCCACGCTGGCCTGCACGCTGCCTGCACCCTGCCACCCCCGCTTGCACCCCTCCATCTCAGGGGGCGGCGCGCACACGTGGGGGCAGCGACTGGCCCCTGCGCCCCTGCGCCCCCGCGGGACAAGACCCTACGCTAAGCCCACCACCTCTCCCTCGCTTCCGCCATCCCTGCAAGAGCATGCGCCCCCCCCCCCTCCTCCCCCTAACTCCCCACCTCCTCGCCCCCACCTGCACCCCGCGCTGGAACATGTCGCTCAGGAAGTCCTGGTGCCGCCGCGACAGCGTGGGGTAACCGCGCCGGTTGGTCATGAACACTGAGGTGGGCACGACCACTGCCCTGCAGTCCACAGCACAAGCCACGCCATGAGTCAGACTTGCCAGAATGACTCGCCCGGTACACACCTCCTGTGGCCGTTGCGCAGCTCACAGGCCACACCGTGGCATCAGCGAAACCCAACACAGCACAACAGACCGCTTGCCACAGGGTGTACATATTGCCAAACATCGTCCACAGCTTGCATAGGAAGCAAAGCATGACGACTGGCACAAAGAACTGCTGTAAATTCATTTTTTCTTGAAACATACTATGATGCTGGCCCACAGTCTGGAGTCCGCACAACTTGTTAGCACTTCCCAGCGCTGTACCAAGTGCCCAGGTAAGCACTCACTTCACAGGCTCGCCATGCCACCGAGCAAGGTCCTCGGTTGGCGGCAGGTCCGCCCCCAGTTCCAGCACCGCCCCCAGGCGCGTGCTGTGCTCACACAGGAACCGCATCTGATTCCACCACTCCCAGGGGTCCTGCCGAGGATCTCTCGGGTCGCTGCTTGCTGCTGCTGATACTGGAGCTGCTGCCGCTGTTGCTGCTGCTAGTGATGCCCGCTCACCCCCCTCCCTGACAGCCTTCTGCATGCCGTCGCTGCCCCCGCCACTGTCTGCTGCAGACGGTCCTGCTGCCGGGCTTTGCTGCTGCTGCTGTTGCTGCTGCTGCTGATGATGATGCTCTGTGTGCAGCTGGCCTGCTCCCTCGGGTGCAAGGCTTGCCTTATCGGGCTGGGCAAGAGGGATCCGTAGCCAGAGGGCCATGTTGGTAAGGCCTCCAATGACCTACAACAGCCCATCCCAGCAGTCTGGCAGCAATCAAGCGCACGCAGGTGGATGAGTAGGTTCGGACTCACCTTTGTGGTTAAGACAAACTCAACTATGACACATCTGACATGGCCGGATCTGACACGGCTGGATTTGTTATCACCTAGCGGTGAGGTGCATGATGCTGCCGAGCAAAACAAGCTTGGACTCAGCCTTCCTGCCACCTCTTCTTTTCCTGGGTAACCGATCGGCCAAGCCTTTCAAGGGTGCCACGGGGCAGCCGCACCTGGTTGAGGATCCTGGCGTAGTTGGCTGCATTCAGCGGCTGGGGTGGTGGCGGCAGCAGGCAGGCCTGCAGGCTTAGGTGTGCCGCCCATGCCAGCTCCTGGGCTAGTGCTGCCTCGGAGTCTCGCTTAAGGGCAGGGTTTGGAGAGTCAGGGTCCACCCAAGGGCTGACCTTGCCCACAACCTGCGAGTGAGCAGAGGCGGGTCAGGCGGGTGGGGCTAGTGTTGTAGCAGGCCAGGCTGCATAGGAAAACGTGCACACCCCAATGT
>BBXU01002047.1:0-27438 GCA_001598975.1 Parachlorella kessleri
CTTACCCTGGGATGTGTGTGGCTGCACATTTCGGGCTGCACATTGTTAGGCTGGGTATATATGAACCAGCGGGGAGCGCTAATACGCCCGGACAGCCAGGACAGCCCCACTCCAACAGCAATGCACCAGGACGACCAAACCCGAGGGGCATCTGCGGCCTATGTAGAGGTGCCCGTATGTGTAGCTTGACACCTCACCCTCCAAGCGGCTGCTGAGCTTGTGCTGCATCGTTCAGGGCTAGGCACACGTGACAGCAAGGCTAGACAGCCTAAGCAGCCGGCCATCCTTGGCCACAGCCCCCACCTGGCCGCTCCACTGTGCTGATGTAAGGAGCAGGTCTGAGCGCGTGAAGGGTGGCTGGAAGGTGCCCTTGGGTAGGGCGGAGGTTGCCGGCCGTCGATAGCGAGGGTGCGCCAACGGGGCTACGACAAAATCAAAGCCACACAGCAGGGAGGCCTGCATGGCTGGGACGTACTTTTCAGTGCCTGCCTGTCTCCACGACAATCCTTGATTTGTTAGTCCCGTTCCACGCTGACAGGCATACAAACAGTTTACGTGCATGCATACCTCCAGTGTGGTGACGATGTCACATGCGAAGGGCACCTCCACCCCTGCGTACTTGGCATCGCCGCAGTCTGTACGTTTTCCTAGGGGCATACTTTCCCTCAGCTCCCCTGATGGGTAATACGGGGCCACCTCAGAAGAACCCCACTTTTTGATCACCAGTGGCAATTGCAAAAGAATCTTCCTCCTGCAGTTACCCGTGGAGTTATGGGAAATACAGCAAGGAATCGAGTTTCTCTCAGCACGACTTGCCTTGCATGGGGTGCCACCTGTCAAAGCGCAACTTGCTGCGCAACTCATCATTGCTTGCATCCACTAGCCCAGTAGTTTGTGCGGCTTGTAGGACGTCTGCTGGTACATTGATGGATTTGGCACGAGGGGCGATGCTCTCGCAAGGCTTGGGGCAGCCCCGGCGAATAACACAGCTATCTTCACTTCCAAGGTCAAGGAGCCGCTCAATGCCTTTGATCAACGCCCAGGTGAGCAATCTGGCATTGCAGATCGTCGACCATGCCAGTGTTGTCGCCAGCAATATCACACTACTAGACAGACGCGTGTAAGTCCCCACCTCTCGCCGTTGGGGTTTAGCCGCAAGGGTGGAGGGCCCAGACATCAGTTTGGCTGCTTGTTGGTGCAGGCAGGAGGGTTCCG
Source organism: Parachlorella kessleri (assembly GCA_001598975.1). Taxonomy (NCBI): domain Eukaryota; kingdom Viridiplantae; phylum Chlorophyta; class Trebouxiophyceae; order Chlorellales; family Chlorellaceae; genus Parachlorella; species Parachlorella kessleri. Next base: position 1,216 of record BBXU01002047.1, read on the forward strand.
CCGCTGGCTACGCGTCAAGGCACGTGAGTGGCAGCTGGGGGATGGCATGGCAAGCGCTCCTGCGTCAGAAGCAGCACGGCTGCCACCCCTTCCAAGGCACCCCGCGCAGGAGAAGCCAGCCAAAAAGGCCGACCGGTTCGCGGCCTTGAGCGAGCGCTATGTGAAGCAGGGTAAGCAGCCGAATCGCACCTCAGCAGGAGGCGCCAGCGGCAGCATCCGCCCTCTTGAAGCTATCTTTCGTGTGGATTACCTGGAAGGCAAGCCTGATTGCTTCAAGGCAGGTCCTGAGGACTCTGTCTTGGCCACGTTCAGCCATGGTGATGGCATGTTCCCTGGGCAACTGTGAATCGGCAGGCGCCGCTTATCTACTCAGCTTCTGAGCCCATGATGGTTGGCATAAAGCACTGTCCCTGCATGCTATATATCTGAGAAGACAATGCGGAGTTTGGGTACAGAAGCGCCAACTTGTACTTGCAAGTTCTGTATGTTGGCATTTCTTCGTTCCAGCCTGGCCAGCATCGTTCTTTTGTACAATCAGGGAACCCTGTATCCTTGCCCCCAACTTTTGCTCGTTATCTGCTCGCTATTTACGGTCAAGTTGCGCTGCTCCTGCTTTCTGCCGCTTGAGGCCTTCGCTCAAGTTGTTGGCTTGCACGTAGCTGGTTAACAGTGGTAGTTTAGACAGCCTGGTGTTGCGCCTAGTGTTGCGTTTGGTGTATTAAAGAGTGTCGCAATATGCCTTTGCCAGCAGATGCAATGAGTGCTTAGCGCAAGTAGAGGAGCATTTCATGCCGCAGTCGCCCTCATATTGCCATTTGATAAGCCATACAGTGGGGCCTACTGTAGGCCTACATGTAAGCTGGTCATAAGCTCGACTTCTGCCTGAGCGGCGCATTTTAGGCCCTTTCTACCTGTTGGGGCCCCTGAACTTTTGGAGTCCAACACGCAGGAGAGCTGCTGAGGTTTAGCAAGAAGTAACTCAGAACCGCGCCCGGGGCTGGGAGAGCAGCTCATCTGCCCGGGCAATGATCCTAGCCGCCATCAGCAGCGACTCGGCGTCCTTGCCGCCCCTCCCAAGACTGCTTGACTCCCGCGCGGCTCCCGCTTCTGATGCCTGCCTCGGCTCCCCGCCAGCACTCCCAAGACCGCCGCCAGCGCTCCCCGCAAGGCTGGTGCCTGCGCCGCTGCCCCTGAGCGGAGAGCCCAGTTGCTGCCGGCACCACTCCAGTGCCAGCAGCAGGTGGCGTGGGCTCCCGCTCCAGGCAGCATGCTCCGCAAGCAGCACTGCACGCACAAGCACCCCCTCACTGACCGCTCAGCGGGGTGCAGCTCGCCTGGTACCAGGCAGCGACTGCGCGCCAACTCCTGGCACCCGTGGCCAGGGAGGGTGGTAGGGTACGCAGTGAGGAAGACACCAGCCCTCCTGGTGAGCGAGGTCCTCCTCGAGGCTTGAATGCATTCCTGCCAAGCAGCATGCAGGCTTGCCCCCGTTTCCAGCGGACAAGAACTCTGAGCAGCAGCGGGACAACCCGGGCATCAGTTCCTGGTGAACTCGCCCGAAGGTGGTGCTGCGACGGAGAAACAGCCAGGCAGCCACCCGCTTGCTAGAAGAGCGCTGTCAGGCACCCGTTTACCAGGCAGACAGTGCGCAGCAGCCCCACTTGGGGCGCTCAAGGCGGCATGGCCAGGTGGCGGAACGCTGCTAGGACTAGACTACTAGTCCGCAGCAGCCAACCCCTCACTAACCTGCCCCACACCACACCAGCACCTCCAAGAAGGAATGCCCACCTGCGATAAAAGCGTTCATCATGGCAAACGCGAGGTCCCGTGCCCCAGCCTGCGCCGTCTCCGGCAGGCCACCATGCCGCCCTGCGGCCCGCACCGCCGCCGCCGTGTCCTGCAGCCGCGCTGCCAGCCGCTGCACCGCCGCCAGCGCCGCCTCACACACACGGCTCAGCAGCTCAACATGCATGGCACGCCCCGCACGGCTGGCGCCCCGCTCTCCCTGCTGCCGCAGCCGCTGCGAATGCTGGGAGTCATCCCTGGCCCCGGCCCATGCAGTGTTGGCTGCCATGGAACTTGTTGGCTGCTGGGTCGGACCGTCCACAGCCAGGTTGTGACTTGAGTCAGCAGTCGTGTGGAAAGTGCCGGTGCCAGCGCCGGCGTCCTCTGGGGCAGACACTGGAAGACGGGGTGGGGGGCCAGGGCCGACTGCGGCCGTGGCGGCGGCGGCTGCCAGCCGGCCGGAGCAGGCGTCTAGGAAAGCGGGGACCGCTGCGGGGTCCCCGCCCAGCACGCGAAGCAGGTCCAGGGACAGCACATTGGTGGTTCCCTCCCAGATGGGCAGCACCTGCAATAGAGTGGGAAGGGGGGAGAAATGGTGTGGCCAGGTGATGTGCTTGCTTGGGGAAAAAAGCTTTCCGCCTCCTGTGATGCCCTTATATGATGCACCAGGCAAATCACCCCTGTGCTGCTGCTGATTCCGGAGAAACAACCCTGTTGTCATATAGGCTAGGCGGAGGCGCAATTAGAGCAGGCCAGGAGTCTTATGTTGACCAGAGCAGCCAAAGGCCTGTTTATTTACACCCACGGAGCACAACGTAGCATAGCACAGGCAAGCAGCTCAGGCAAGGTCACCCCAGGAAAGCGCTTGACCATGCAACCTTGCTAGCCGCCTTCCAAGCCCTGGCTTCCCTCCCACCCTAATGCATTGGTGCACATCAGGCTTCCTGCCTTTCACGGTAAAAGGCAGTTGCTGCCCCCCTTCCTAGAAACCAGCACCCCGCCCACCTGGGCATCCCTCAGAATGCCGGGTATGTGGGTGTCCTCTATGTAGCCCTGGCCGCCAAAGAACTCCACCCCCTCGCTGCTTACTGCCACCGCCTCCTTGGCCGTGAACAGCTTGGCCAGGGGGGTCAGCAGGCGCAGCAGGGAGGCGTCGGCGGGGGCAGCTTTGCCGGTCTCTTGCAGGCCTGGGCGGGGCAGCAGGGAAAGCGTGCGAGTCAGTGCCCCGCAGGCCGCAAGGGGATGGGGTGTTTGCAGGCATGGCAGGGCGCCATCAACAGGGCCTCACCTGCCGCTCTCTTGCTGGCCTGGATGTCGGCATGCTGGGAGGGGATGCCAGGTGGGGTTGAGGGTTGGTGTGTGAGGGTGTAGGTGTAAGGGGGGAAGGGGGGGCAATGTGCCTCAGTATCAGTAGTGGTGCCCCAGCTTCCAACAGTTTTCATCGCCTCAACAGCCCCCCACCCTCCCCCGCCTCTCCCCCGCCCCCCTACGGGAAAGCCCACCCTCACACCGCCCTCGCGCCCGCACCAAGCACCAGGCACCTCTCCAACCCTCCCACACCCACCTCAGTCACATGTCGCGGCAGCAACAAACTCACCCAGCAAGCGCGCGGCCTCCAGCACCAACGCTGTGCATGCGCAGGTGTGCAGCTCCAGCCAGGCCAGCGTGCGCAGCGCCAGCGGCTGCCGGATCAACAGCGCCCCAAAAGCGCTGCGCCGCCGTGCATAGTCCTGCATGGTAGGTGGATGGGTGGGTGAAGGGGTGCCGGACGGCTGTCGCATTACACACAGGGATAGGGAAAGGGAGCTCATCAGGGAGGCCATCACAGGAAACTGCGTGTGACATGTGTGTTGCATGGGTCTTTCTAGTGGGTGTAGGTGAGAGCTTCAGGAGGAGTGAATGAGGGAGGGCGGTCGGAGGACAGAGGAAGCTAGAGGGTACACAGCGCCAGGGGGTTCCACACACACATGGCAGCGGTGACGCCGTCCAACCGCGAGCGCACCCGGCGTACCTGCGCCAGGGCGGTGATGCGCTGCATGAAGGAGACTGCTGCCGCCGCGTTGTGGACGCGCGTGATGTTGACCATTGTCGCGATGGCGGGCACGCCTCGCCCCAGCTCAGACACCTGCTGGGGAGGCCGCAGGAGGGCGGAAGGGCCTCAACGGGCTGTCCCTGTCCCTGCACGCTGCTTGCAACCTGCCTGGGCCCGGTACACATTGAAGCACGTCCTAGGTCTTGAGCGCTGAGAGTGTTCGCGGATGCTCTGCAGCGGGGCTGCTGCGCCCGCCAGACGCTACCCCAAGGCAGGCCAGTTGGGCCTTGGGAGCCTGGCCCACCTCGATAGCTTGTGAGCTGGTGAACCCTCAACCCCAGCCCCCATGGGTGGAGCCTCTGCCACGTCATCCCTTGTTATACGCTCCCCAGCAGGAGATGGGGGAATGTGACCGCGCTCAGCAAGGCGCGCCAGCAAACCTGCCTTGAGCGCCCTCATGCGTTGCAAGCGCAGCTCCGCGGTCGGCAGCTGCTTGGTGCCCAGCTTGTTCTTCAGGCGAACCACCTCAAACCCCTGGTGGGCACGCAAGGCAAAGCCTTTCTTCAGTTGTCAATCAAATATAAAGAAGACAAGCGGCTGAATGCAGCTGCGGGAGAGGGGTCATGCAAGGATCAGACACCCAGTCGGGTACATGTCTGTGGGCCACGCCGGGGGCCGGCAAAGGACGGAAGGCATGCATATGTTGGGAGGCGCCTCAAGCTTGCACCACGGTAGGAGCTGGCATCCAGGATCGACACAGGAAGCTCAGCAGGCAGCGCCGCGGCATGGCACATGGTTCCCTGGGAGTTTTCACAAGGTTTGAGCAAGGCATTGGCGCAGGGTCTACACGCGGGCCCAACGGTTGAATCAGGTCACCCCGGAGGAACCGTTGCTACTAGCACATGGCCTCTGCATCGGGGTCCACTGCTGCGGCACACACTCCCGCCAAGCGTACCTCCGGGGTCCTATGAGCGTCCCGCCGGATGGGCACAAAGAACATGCTCAGGCCCCTGTTGCCAGGGATAGGCTGGCCGTCGGTACCGCACTCGCGGCCGAGCGCAAATGCCATCTCCCCGTCAGCCGCCGAGGTGAACCACTTGTAGCCCCATAGCCTTCAGGCAGGCACGGGCAGCACATCTTATACAGGTCAGTAAAACCTTTCAGCACTCTGGCCCATGCCAGAGCAGTGGCATGCTCGTGCCTTGGCTGCAGGTGCCACCCAACGGGTCAAAGCAGCAGCCTCCTTGCCCTTCCCGCCCGCCCGGCCAAGTCAGTCCCATCCCAGACGCGCGCATGGCTGCTTGATAGCAATGCTGGCGCCTACCTGTACCAATGCCCCAGCCCCCGCTGCGTATCATCCTCAGGCCGGGCCAGGGTTGCAGTGGCGGCAGCCACATCAGAGCCGCCACCTCGCTCCGTCATCCACTGACCAGAGGTCCAAAAGGCGTCGGGGTCTCGCGAGGTCAGGTGCTGGTAGGCATCATCCAGCGCTGGGTGCGCTTTCCTGCCCCACGACACCCAGGTGCAGCAAGAGAAGAACTATATAGACGCTGGATGCAGCGGGGGTGGTGCAGGATGATGGATCCTCCGGCTGCACCGTGCCAGCTCTGTACTGCTCCGCATGCTGCTCGCATGCAGATACTGATATATGAAGGGGCCCCCTCACTCTGTGGCGGAGGGATCAGGCCTGCTGTGCACAGACGCTGGGCCCCAGGCAGGGACATGTCAGCACCAGCCCAGCCATGCATAGTATGCATGGCAGGCAGGCAGGCAGGCAGGCAGCTTGGTGGGTGGTGGGTGTCACGCTGGGCTGGGGCCTGGCATGCTCAGCATGGCAGTCCCACCGGGAGGCATCAACAGCAACACACAGCCCTGGCCCAAGCAGCGTTTACAACGAGGATGTGTGCCCTCCCTGGGCAGTGCCCATACCAGAACGCTTCAAGACACTTGGTGAGAAGTGCGGGAAGCTACGCTTGCCGCGCATGTGTGTCGAGGAGGCCCACCTGTGCACCTCACACACCCTGGCTGCACCGTCTGTCATGGCCAGGGGGCAGTTGAAGAGGCCAGAGGCCGCACCATACAGCACCAGCTTTGCCACCTGAAACAGTGGGCTTAAGTAAAACACCCATCAGCATTACATGTCACACAACCACAGAGCTGTGTGGCATGATGCTTGTCCTTACCGCGCCTGGAAATGGCTCTCAAGCCAAGGATCATGTTAAATCGCACATGTTAATTCGCACATATTCGGGCCTAAGTGCTAAGACTCTGGCGGTACAGTTGATCCCTGCAACCCCTCTGTTTGCACGCTTACTTTCATCAACTCGTACCCGTGAGCACTAGGAACCTCGAGAGCAAAGGGAAATGGCTGGCTATACACACTCTCAGCATCGGCACCAGGGCAGAGCTGCCTTGCTTCCATCCTGGAGAGACTGAGTTGCGCTGTCAGACAGCAAGACGCGCAGTCTGGCCTCGCCGCACAGCGCCAGGGCCGGCAGAGGGGCCCCCATACCGCAGGTATAGTGGAGCAGCAGGTAACCTAGTGACAGCTTCCGGGCAGAACCGCTGATCCTCCTGGTGCCCGTCCACGTCCCATGAATTCTGGTGCTACGCGATGGACGCTATTTGTATGAAATATAGGATCAGTTTTGGCCCCTGGTAGGCTCACCTGGTACACTCGGCTGTACTCCCCCTGACTTCGCTCGTAGGCGATGGCTACAAGCCCCTCCCGCGCCGACACCTGCTTTTGCTGCTTCCAAGCTGGCGAGGTCACCACTGCAGATGGCCGGTCGATCGCTGAGTCGATCAGTCGGTCAGTCAGTCAATCAGCCAGCCAGCCAGCCAGCCAGTGAGTCAGTCAGTCACCCTGGCCAGTGCCGCACGTGTCACCCAGGGGCACCGCCCCACGCTCATTACTCTCAAGAGTTCGACCAGTGGGGTTCCCGGATTCAGCAGTCTTGCCGGCTGCATGCACCCGCGGCTTTCCTGGCAGCGATTCTTCCCTGCAGCACTGGGCTGGGGCAAATGTCCGCAGCTCCGGCATCAGGTGCCGGGTGGTTTTCCGCGCTCCTCATCCCAAGCACAAGCAAGCCAGCCCTCTCACCTGCATCCACTCTTCGGCCCCAGGCATCTACCTTCACCAATCTCGGCGGCTCCTCCTGCGCGCCGCACAGCAGAAGGCAGGCAGGAGCCATGGCAAGCGCCTAACCCAGCCTTGTGACACTGGGGTCACTGTGTCAATGCAAAACAGCTATACAGCTTTCATACTGCAGGGCACCCAGGGTGTCACATCACATCAAGGGCTCATTTCACGTTCACAGCTGGAGATGTGCCCAGGGGTCGTGTTTATATGCGGCAGTACCGTCACTGTCCGTGGCCAAGCCCATACCTCGGCTTGGAAGCCGGCCGCTTTGATAGTGGTTGCTGCCTGCCACCCAAACGTTTCTGCAGGTGGCAGGGTAGGCTATATCCATCCTTGCTGCTGCAACGGATTCCTTAGCCTCGCAGCCTGGGGCCACCGCCTAGCTCACCCAAGCTCCACAGGCTTACCCAGGTCCTGGGCAACGCTGACGAGCATCCCCCTGGGAAGGAGTCTTCGAAGGCAGGACCTCAGGAACTCGTTTTCTGTGTATTGATTCCCCAGTTCTGGTGGATCTTGCAAAAACTCATCACTTTCCACCATGGTTGAACACACCAGTGCGGTGGTCCCTCTTTGGTGTTAAACTTCGGCTGATTGTGCTGTCGCTAATGCAGTGCTGGATAAAGGGTGGGTGGAATAATTGCTTGTCGCAAGGTCTTGGTAAGCCGCGCGCCATGTCCATGTCAGCATTTCCTGTAATCTCATCTAGGATAACCCAGGAGACTCGGATCCAGGATGCTAGAGCCTCAGCTCTCCAGTTGGCCTGGGGGATAACCTCATCTAGGATAACCTGTGTCGCAGCTTACGAACCCTGTCACTGCAGGACCACACTGTGGAAACTTTGAACTGCTCTCTGTCACCTTGCACCTGCCGTCAGATTCGGATTTTGCTCAAAGGCATCACCTTGCAGGCTGGTCAGCAGACACGGCTGGGGACCCCCTGATCCGTTGTGAAAAATCTGTCCTGAGGCAGAAGAAATTCCTGAGCGGCGGGCCTGTGCAAGCCAAGGCCATAGTTGTCCAAGTGATAACAGAACTAGTGGTCCTTGCATGAAATGCCTACCCAGGCTGGAGACGTGCAGCATGCAGCCACTGCCGGGGCCCGGCGGAGCAAGCTAGCCTATAGGGTGAGCCAGAAGGGCAGTGCCAGGTGGGAAAGGCCAGCAGGGGAGTCTACAACACCCTGGCAGGAGAGGCAGAACAGTGCGGCTGCAGCAAGAGCAGCAGCACAGTGGAACACATCAAACGCACTGGCTCAAGGCAGCACCTGTCCTGCGACTGCAGTAGGCGCCGCCCCCAGTCTCCTATTGGCACCCGCAGAGAGTAGGCTGCTTACCCCTGCCCACCTTACCAGGCTTCCAGCTAGACCCCTCGCATTGGCAGGGTCCCAGCTATTTTACTTTAGCTGCTTACAGATGACAACCTCAGCAAAGCAGCACACCCTAGGCTTGGCGTACCGCCTGAGCTTCACCTCTGCTCGAGCATGCATGTTACCGTTGCCTGGTCAGGAGGCCAAAGTTAAGCACTTGTTGGACAAAGCACGGGAGAAAGATTAGTACTAGGGAAAAGGCGATGCATACATTCCTGAGCACACAAGATGGAAATTCAATTGTAAGGGATGCTTATTTACGCGACACTCATGCCGGAAAAAGAGAGGGTGCAAACTGTGACTGGCACAAAGACTGTCTCACCACGTCCTCACGGCAGCCAAGATGCTAAATTGTCCTAAAGAAAGAAAGAAAGTCAACATAACCCCGAAGCAGCACTGGTTTAGCTACAGCACTGATTTAACCCAGGCCCAGTGACGGGCCCACCACACGACACACGCTGCAACGCCCTCCGAGACACCTGCTGGCTGGTCTCGCTACCAACGCCACACCACAAAAACCTGAAAAACAGTGGCACTGCTGCCCCGAAAATACTTTTGTTGGCTACAAAGAAACTCAAAGCAAACTCTCAGAGGTCATCCTTAACTTCGCTATGTGGCCATTCAACAGCCGGCCATTAAGCGGATCCCATAAGTGGTTTTGTTCTCAAGTCAGCACGCCCACAGAACGAGATTGCATTCAGAATTTGCACCACACGTCTGGCAAAATGCAAGGCATGGCTTTATTTATCAGTCAATTTCCGCATTGGATACAGGGCAACTAAGTTGCGGAGAGATTCTGGGCATCTGTCCATAGCACGCAGAACAAAGCAGAGCAACGGACAGAAGAAGACAATACGGGAGGACAAGAAGAAAGAATCCCCCCAGGCACCCAAGCTTGAAAAACTTAAGTCGTTTCCATAACAACACGCAAGACTAGTCATAAGATTTAGCATTTAGGCAGCATACCTCATCCCGTCATTTTGTTGGCCCCACTCGGGCGGCGCAGAACAGTATAGCCAAGTCGGGACATGCTAGTAAATCCAACGATGCCTAGAGCACAACGGGCGGGGGTGTTGTGTGCTGCCAACCATCATCATAAGTGGAAGAGAGAAACAAAACATCCTCGGATAGGAAACAAACACGAAATTCGGAGCAAGCAACCCTGACACGAAAGTGCACAAGCCCTCAGACCCTGAAAAACAGCAAGGCGCTCATGCTGCCATTGATGAAATGCTTGCTTGCTTCAAACCACAACTTGAACACAAACAGGACTTGCTTGAAGGCTGCCTGAAGCGACAAGACAAACCCACCTGTGCATCTCACTCCATAATAATTAGGCACACGACATGGCAGACTGCTTGTGCACCGCACTCTGGTAGCCTGACTCTGGTAGCCCGACTCCTCAGGCCAACCCAGCAGCCAGGCATTGAGGCGATCCCATGGGCGGCTGCTGGTCGATGAGGGTCTGCATGGCCATGCCAACGCTCCAAGGATCGTCACCATGATGCGGCATCCGCTGTCAAGATGCTTCAGGCTAGCAATCTGCGCTCAGCATAACAACCTGAACATGCGGGCAGGTAACACCATCGGACCCAAGAGCCTGACCACCCAGCTCATACAAAGAACGACAGCGAGGCCACTCGCTATGACTCACCGGGTCAACCCCCCGACGCAGCAGGCTCAGCACGCCCTCCAGCACATGCGGCGCCAGCATGCTGGGTGGCACCTTGAAGACCTGGTACGACACCCGCTCCAGCTCCCCCTGGAGCGAGGCAGAGGAGAGTTTCAATACGTCGGGGGGTGCCATAAGTTCACCAGGTAGTTGATACTAGGTAGTTGATAGACGGCCGCTCTCTAAAGCCGATCCAGAACGCCAACATCCTCACGTATGCGCCATTACCCGCTCCAAGAGTGCCCACATGCTGAACACACCTGCGTATGCTGCGACACTGCTGGCCTGCCCGTGAGGCCACAGCCGGCTGGAAGCACATGCGGGAGTAACCTCAGGACAGCGCCCTATGCCAGGGGCGACTGGTGCTAAGAGGATCTATAACACAATCGCTGCCACATGCTGTCCCTCCCTGCCTGGCTGCTGCGTGCTACAGCTATTTGCACGCACTTGAAAACCTTCGCGTCATGGCACCAGGACTCCCCAGCTCACCTCCAAGTTGGGGGGTCGGTAGGTCTGCCTGGGCGACAGCTCCAAGGGCGCTGCGCCATTCCCAGCATCGCCCATCGCTGGAGCCGTAGGCAGGCCGGCGCCCTTGCCATTCTGCACTCTGACAGGCGATGGCGGCAGCAGCTGCTGCTGTTGTTGGTCCGACTGGGGCAGCTGAAAAGCAGGCTTACTGCCCTGCGCAAGCAGGCCTGCATGGCCATGGGGGCCTTGCCAGCCGTTTCTCGGCGGAGGTTGTGATGCCCCGCGAGCAGCAGCCAAGCTACCAAGCTCGCCCATGGCACTCATTGCAGCAAGCACCTGCTCCCCATGGGTGTCCAGGAGCTGGGCGGCGCCGACGCCGGCGCCTAGCCAGCTGGCGGGCAGGCGCTGCTCCGGCTGCTGCTGGCGCGGCTGCTGCCACTGCTGCGGCTGCTGCTGCACCGCAAAGGGGTTAGCTATGGCACCTTTGTGATCGCCCAGCAGCTGGGGTGCTGTGGCAAGGGATCCGAGGGGTGTCCCTGCCAGTAGCTGCGCCAGAGAGTCTTCCATGCCACCTTGCGGGCTAAGCCAGGGCAGCCTGCCTGTTCCCCTGCCAAGGTCCTTAGACTCCTGCTGGCCAAGCAGCTGCCCGCTGAGGCTGCGCTTCAGCTGTGCGCCCGAGTTGCCACGCTGCGCCTGCTGTGCCTGCTGCTGCTGCCGCTGGCTCCCAGCCTGGCAGCGAGGGCAGTCTCGCTGACCGCCACAGGGGCAAAGGAGGAAGGCAGGCAGCCCGCCGCAGAGCGGGGACGAGGGCTGCTGCGCGCCCCCGCCACCGCGCCGTGACGGCGGGGACCCCAGGGCGCCTACGGGCGCGCTGGCCCACCCCAGCAGCGGCGCCGGCAGCTGCGAGGGTGGCAGCAAGTCCAGCAGTCTGTCCATCGATGGCAGCTCAGCGCTATCCACAACGGAGCCAGCGACCGCCAGCAGCGGCGAAGACAGCGGCTGGCCGCTCGTGAAGACAGCGCTGAAGGGGTGGGGAGTGAGGTGGCCTTCCCCGGTCTCGGCGCTGCTTTGTAGCGGCGAGTCCTGTCGTGTCCTGCGACTGCTCTTGCCCCGCGCCGTCGGGTGCCGCTGCTTGGGACTGGGGGCCGGGGTGGCGGTTTTTGCCTCGCCACTGGCCGCTGCTGCAGAGATCGACGCCTCCCTGGCCAGCTTGCGGGACAGCCGCCGTCTCATGTTATGCTGCACACCAGAGAACAGCACCTTCACACCCAAGCGGCGTGCCTCGGTGACAACACAAACCTTTTGTGCTGGGTCAACTGAGCTTGTCCTCTCAGGCAACTACACAGCCGCACCCAAAGCACTCACTTAGCTGCCCCACTGGTCAACATGGCTCTTTCAGAGATACATGCTTACAAATACGTGCTGCCCCAGAGAGAACGCACCTTGACCAAGGAGTCTCGACAGCTCTTCCTGCAGGGCAGCAGGATAGGACACAGGTCCCTCACCGCCGATCCAGCCAGCCAGGCCTTACTGGACCGCACGCACTCCTGCTTGGCTGGTTCATTACAGCTGACACCAGCATCGCGAATATGTGAAGGCCAGCAGACGGTATCTCCGTGCTGGTCAGAACTCACCTGTCCCCTTCAAAATCGTCTAGCGGTTGGAACTTGCCACACTGCAGTTCATACAGGCAGCGGCGTGTTGCTGGCTGCTCCACAGAAGCACCGGGGCATAAGCACACACAAGGGCCAAGGCAAGCATAATCCTCTGCACGCAAGCCTTCCTACACGGCCTGAGCCCTTACCACCGCCAGCGGCCGGTGGCAATTCTCACCTGCTGGCAGAACCTGACCCGCTTGCCGGCAAACTCCAGCTCACAGGCGTTGCTGTGGGCGCGGCACACCTTGAACTGCGGGCAGCAAGAGAAGTGCGCAGCCGTCAATGCGCCGCTCCGACTCAGCCCACCCACAACGCCAAAGGCAGCCAGCCAGCCAGCCAGCCAGCCAGCCAGCCAGCCAGCCAGCGGGCAGAGGCAGTTAAAGCGGCTACACCCATGGCTGCCCATATTCGCTGCTTCGCCGTGAAGATGCTGACGTTTGCAGCAACCTCGCACCCTTCCGAGCCCTCCTGGCGGCCGCACCTTCTTGTAGTACCTAGGGTCCCCTGCTTGCAGTGGCCGGGAGCAGCCTGGGACCTGGCATAGGGCACGCCTCTCGCCAGCCTCACTATCACTTGAAGACTGCTGTCCATGTGTGACCAGCTGTGAGGTGGTGAAGGTCACGGCTCTCATGGATTGGGGCGGCCAAGGCGCCGGAACTGCAGGGGAAGTCACACAATATTCGACGATGGTCGTACGCGGCGAAGGGTGTGCGGCAAGCATGATGTCAGGGCACACCAGCTCCCTACGTCGTTGAGTGCCGCTTGCCAGCTGCCAGTCGTGCGGTTCACTTGAGCTCTTTAGACAGCCGGTTAGAGAAGCAGGGTTAGAACTCAGTTGCTGACTCCTGCCCTTGCTGTCATGATGGGTACCAACACCCAAAATGATAACCGCTCCACGTTTTATTGCACGGTTGACTCTGACTCACCTTGGAGACCTGGTTTGGAAAAGGCGGGGATGGTGGTCACAGACTGGGTCAGGTCGTCATACTGCGGCGGGACATACGAGTCATGTCAGGCGCGAAGGCGTTAAACGCAGCAAGTAAATGCAAAACGCAACACATCCCACGCAATGCTGTGCGCCAGCCCCACGCAGCCCTTCCGGTGCCTCCGTACCACTTGCTCTTCTGGTAAGGGGAGGTACGGGGCGCCGGAACAACAAAGACGCTTGTATTTCCAACGTAGATTACGAATGACATCTGACATACGAGTCCAGCATGGGAAACTGCGTCAGATGGTGGCCGCGGGCAGAATCAGCCGCAATCTCGAAACTGCTGAGAACCTCACGTTCTTGATGATAGGGTTCCCCTACCATCGCTGACTGTGGAGGGCTGTTGGGCACGGTTATTGCACGTGATGTGGTTTCCTTACACAAGGCACCTCTGGTGGCTCCTGCTATTGCTGACTGTCACCACTGTTAGAGGAAGAAGCTGGCACATACCGGTATTACTATGACTTGCACAGGGCGCTCCCAACCTGCCAGACTCTTCAGAGCAATGACCAGGACCATCTCCGGAGGAATATTAACACCGGCTTGCATGTACCACTGCCATAACAGCAACGAGCTGTGAAAAGCAGTTCGCCCCTGTTGCCATAACTTACTCGCCAAAACTGCAGCCTCGCCCTGACAGTGCCCGAGATGCGCCAGGTACCATCAAAGGCTGCATTGCCTGCATGAGCCTTTCCTGCTCCACATCCAGGTTGCATAAGAGGTGCTTATGCCATCATTACCCTTCTTGCCAACCCCCATCAATGGTACGTACCTTGGGTCTCTCATGGGGCTTCATGCATAACACTTTCCAACCCACTTTAAACTGCACAATATCGTGCACCTCAGCAGACATTGTCACATTCACAACACTACCCCAGGCCTAGGCAGGCCTGGCCGCACACGCTGGGATTGCAGGAGAGACTCTCAGGTTCATTTGGTACCAGGACCATGCTGGGCAGTGATAACAAACACAGACTTCCGGATTCACGCATGCCGCAATTGTTGCATCGGGCCAGGGCTTGCACTACCCTTCATGGTGTGCAACCTCCACCCCATCCTACCGCTCAGCCCCTCCTGCGCACGGTGGGAGTCAGGCCGCCGATGCCATCCGGAGCACCAGCCCCGCTGTGACTGCCACCACCGCTCCAGAGAAGGCCAGGGGCGAGGCCACGCCGCGCACTGCCACCTCCACAACAGCAGTGCCTAGCGGTGGGGCTGCGGCCAGAGCGGCCCGCGCCTCGCGGGGCAGCCCGTCTGAGATGAGCAGGAGTGACACGATGCCCAGCCCAAAGGCGGCGATCGAGACCAGGATGGCTGTCACTGCTGGCACCGAGAGTTCGTGCTCCACCTGCGAGATTCGGGTGGTCAACGAACGGGAGACATGACAAAGGCAGCGAGCTAAACCTTGCGAGCTAAACTGCATGCATAGGGCACTATGAGGGCGCTCGGACAGTGGGCAGTAAGCAGCACTTTGCAGCATAGGTGGCTAAATTGGAACGCAACATGATATTCACCCGTGCGCCAAATGGCATGTGCGAGTGACCATCAAAAGTCCGCTGCCACTCACCAGTTCTCTGCCCTCTCCCAGAATCAACCCTAGCACCATGATGGGCAAGGCTGGCAGCGCATGCCGCATGAAAGCTAGTGTAGGGGCATCCACTGATCCCTCCACTTCAGTAACCCGCTGGAGTATCTCGCCACGGCTCTCACCTATATGAGGGGGCAGGCAGCCTTACTCAGCGAACCAGCTTCGCCAACAGCCCACCGCAGCCAAACTCAAGAAGGCGTGAGTGGTAGCAAAGCAAGCTGGCCTGCTGGGTGTGACAAACGGAGGCCCCCTGATGCATGGGCTTATGATGTTTCTGGGTATGACACGCAGATGCCTGTGTCAGAACGAAGGCTCAGAATATGAGGGCTTGCAATGTTTCTGGGCATGACAAGCGGATGCCCTTGTCAGAAGGAAGGCTCGTTCTCCCACAAAGGACTGTGTAATGACACCCAAGAGCAGCAGCAGCACAAAACGAATTTCCAAACAGACTGGACTTACAAAATGCCCAAGCTCACCGAGCAAGGTGACGAGCAGGTGGGGCCTCCGCCTGCATGCCGCCCACAGCAGCGAGAGCGCCTCGGTGGCAGCCCACAGCGCCAGCGCGGCGCCACCCGCGAGGCCCGGGAGCTCTCCAAAGAAAAGCGCAGCAGCTGCAAGAGATAAAGCAGAAAGTGAGCGGCTGCTTCAATTGCTGCAGACCTATGACTATCGTGGGCTCCCACTCCGGGCTGGCTTGTACAACGTCCGGTGCAGCAGGGACGTCGCAATTCCAGAACACCTCCTCATTCTGTTACAGCGCCGTCCAACATCAAGTGCACCCTTCTGCGGTGGCCATACGATCCCAGAAGCAGAGCTTGCATCCACAACCACTCACTGAGCCCCTCCCCTTCCCCGCATGTGTGCGCACAAGGGCCAAACTTGGCCAAAAGCTGCTAACATTCCTATGGTAACTCTCAACAACTCGTTACGGCTAGGAGTGTGGCTCTTGATTTAGAATGTCTTGTTAGAATGAGGAGCACCCCACCTGTGGCGACAATGCCCAGCAGCAGCCCTGCTAGCCGCCCGGGCTGTATCTGCGACTTGTTAAGCTGCGCATCCAACACCGCTTGGATGATGTGGGGCACCACCGTCACCCAAGACAGCACCACTGGCAAGGAGCAGCGAGATAAGGAAAAAAAGAAAAAGAGGGCCTGCAGCATCAGAGCAGGCAAGGCAACATGACAGGCTTGAGGGGCCGGCATGGTTCGACTCTTGCACTGAACAGCTGCCAGATTGAGAGACCGGTTGTGTCTGGCATCAACCGATCATATTGTGCTTGCACCACACGATGTGCTACTGCTAGGTCTACAGCTGCCTACCTCCAAGCCAGTAATGGTTGCCGACGGCAAGGAGCCGTGCACTGAGGTGCTGCTGAATGGCCGCAAGTCGAGTATGCCTTGCGCTGAGAGAAGCCAGAGAGCACACACGAGCGGAAGGAAGTGCAAGAAAACAAGGGTAGCTGGGGACTCTAGTGCTTCAAGTGAGGACTGCACTTGCACAGGAGAGCAACCACTGTGCAGAGCTCAAGGCAATGCTATACGCCAAGCACCTCAACGAAGCCCACAGCTGGCTTCGGCTTACCTTTGTAAATACCATGCCAGTGCTCTGGCAAACAATGAAGAGCGTGCTGAGCACGTATAGCTTGCTGCCTTCAACAACAGCTCCCACCGTGGCAAAAGTGTCATCGTAGGGCTCCCTTGCTGCGGGCGCTTCTTTAGCTGGGAGGGCCGCTTCCTTGCCCCTGTTCGACTGAGCTAGCACCCGCTCAAAATACTCAGCTCCAGCCTTTTTCAACTTCTCTCTGCGGGCCTCCTCGGCTGAGAGCAGGGAATCCGTTGTTTCCACTGCGACTGTGCTCTCTGCTGCTGCCATGGCTCAATTGACGCGCAGGAGAACACACGGGGTGCACTTCAATCGGGATTAAACGACACATCATGGGCCTGCTCGGCATGAAACGCAAGGCACCAAAGACTTAGTAACCAGGAGAAACAAGCCTTAGGCCGGCAATGCATGGATCGCAGAGCCCTTGGCTTGGCGGATGTGTGTGATGGGCCGTGCCTAGACGCTCAGTTCCTAGCTGGAGTGGCTGCCCTGGCCCGATGGGTGCACTCCCAGCGGTAGTGCCTCCCGACCTTCTTTGCTTAGAACAGGAGTCTCGTTACAAGCAGGCAAGTACTTTAGCTGCGCAGACAGCCGTTGACTCCACATGCACCCTGTCAAGCAATGCCACTGGTGACGTGCAGGTGTCCGTCATTGGGGCCGGAGCTCACGGCCTTGTGCTACGTGCTTTGGACACGAGGAAAGGGGACCCAGTGGCGCTAAAATGCCTGCAACGGGGGAGCAAGGTGGATGAAGTGTGGTTGTGTTCCCCTTACCTCAGAAGAGGCGGCTCTAAGGCTTGGTTAATGGAGCCAAAACTTCGTGCCTGTGTAGTGGTGTGAAAACACAGCAACTGTGTATGCACCTATGTTACTGCGTGGAGGGAGGTTGCAGACAAGCCATTTCCAGCTGATGAGGTATGCTCGTTTATATAGTCCTGCCCTGCGCCCGCACACCTGCAGACTGTGCCTGCTTGCAGATAACAAAGTATGTGCTAAGAGAAATCAGCAACCAGTTGAGGCTGAAGCACCCCCACATCATTGCCATTCGAGAGGTGAGAAGGTATACCTACCAAGTTCCAGTGTTCATGACGCCATTCAAACCAGCATGGGCTGAAGCACCCGCACTTTTTCAGCTGGAAATATCTGCCGGGGGCAGGAGCAGCGCATACATGACAGTTTCTGGACGGGTCTTGTTGCGTTTCGTAGCAGCAGTGCAGACCGCTGGAGGGCGCTGTGCGGCATGGCAGCAGCAACAAATGCATGCCTTGGAAGGCAGTACCAGGTACAGCTTATGTTCAATTTCTATGCATTGAAGCAGTCCGTTCTCCTGGTGCCCCCACCCTGCAGGTGTTCCTGTCTGACGACCATCTTGTCTTGGTTCTGGACTTGGCAGCGGGCGGGGACCTTTTGAAGCACGTGGCCAAGGCGGGGCGGCTGAGTGAGGACGAGGCACGCTGGTTCTTCCAGCAGATCATGTTTGCCATGCACTACTCGCACCGCATGGTGGGTGGGTGGGTGGGAAGGGTGTGCTATGCGCGAGTGCGGCGTTGCAACATTGCCTGGTCTGGGACGGAACATGGGCTCGGTCCTTTCTGTGTAGTGATCGAGCCTTGCGCTGATAAGAGAAGAAAGAAAGACACCTGCTGAAAAGCGGCTGTATGTTTCTCGCCACTGTCGGGCGAGGGTGCCCAGGGTCTTTCCTGCTCTTGCTTTGCTCGGTGTGCCATGTTGGTGCGACTGCCGCCGATGCAAGTGGTGCAGGGGGTCTCCAACCGGGATGTCAAGCTTGAGAATGTGCTGCTGGCCACCACCGATGCGCGGCCCATTGTCAGGTCAGCAGAGCAGGACACAGCTTGAAGGGGTCCCTCTGGCACCTTGTCACGTAATTCCAATGGTGCAAACTTGTGATGCCTTGCTTGAGCCACTTCCAAACTGAAACCTTCAACAAGGGCAGCCACTCGCATGCTGGTCAAATGACACAAGGCTCACAGGACTAGGTATGTGTGCAGGCTGTCCGATTATGGGTTCTCCAAAGATGAAAACTATCACTCGGCGCCTGGCAGCCGGGTGGGCACCCCCGCCTACCTGGCACCCGAAGTCATCTCCAACGTGACTGGCGGCTCGTATGATGCCAAGGCGAGTTTCTGGAACCTGGTGCTGCGCTGAAGACGCGGATTGCAATACCATATGAAAGCATCTTGAGGACTGCGTGCAGGGCAGGTACTGAGCACAGGTCTTCATTCTAGGCTTGTTGCCCATGGGTGGGCACAGGCGGTGCTGGGCCTGGGATCTGTAAGTGAATGGTTGGGCATACTGCTGCTGTGGCCTGCTGCATGCCCTTGGCAGGGCCGCTTGTCGTGCAAAGCGCTGCTGCATCACTCCCGGCGTGACCCACCAGCAGCCGGCAGGGGTGGAAGCCCCCGTGCGCTGACAGGCCGCCGCTGTCGGTGGCCTGGCCGCTGCTGAGCGCAGAAGGCCGACCTGGGTGTGCAGTAGGAGTCATGCTGCCTATAAAGCCCGCGTGTGGGTGCCTGCTTTGCGTGTTGCAGAAGGCGGACGTGTGGTCTTGCGGGGTTCTGCTGTTTGTGATGGTGGCGGGGCGGTACCCCTTCACGCGGGCTGAGGACGAGCGGCAGCCTGGCACTCTTGGGCTCCAAGCCTCCTTCCAGGTGTGTGTGCTCAGTGGGAGGGAGAGTCATGGCAGCAGCAGGAGTGCCCGCGTGGCAGCTGTGTGTGGGGTACGCGGGTGGATGGGTATGAAGGGTGCCTCCTGGCTGGTGTTGCTGGGGGCTGGGAGGCGGGCATGTTGGGAGGAGGTGCGCTCACGCTGCGGGCCTTGTAGGTGGGCTGATTTGTAAGCTGGGATCGCCGCAGCTGATGCGTTGGGTGGGGAGCACGGCACATATGAGGGTGCCATGCCTCTCGCCGGCATGCAGTGTGTGGGGCCTTGGTGGGATCAAGCCAGGGGAGCTGAGTGCATTGGTGGGATATATGGGGAGCAGAGTGCCGCGATGGAATCTACAGGAACAGAGTGTGCCAGGCTCGTGCCCCTGCAGCGTATCCTCAATGTGGACTACACCTTCCCTAGGAGCCACCCTTTGTCTGAGAGCTGCAAGGACCTTATAACCAAGATGCTTACTAAAGGTAGGGACCGCTGGGGCGGCCAGAAAGGGCCCAGTGGCATGCTGAGCACGCATTGTCACAGCATGCCCCAGCCATAGCAGCATGCCCCGTGGGTCAGCTCCTGCTAAGCCTTGATCCTCAGCTATGCATGCTCGGGAGTAGCTGGAAGTAGTTGACGGGCTCACCGGCCGCTAGCCTACCTAGGTGAGGCCCCTCCCACTCCCCCGCCTCATGGTGCCGACCATGTCTAGGGACTGTCAACAAGGGGGGATCCCAGCACCCAGGAGCTAGGTCAGCTAGGCCCATATGGGATGTGCACACCCGCAGTCCCAACTCCTATGGACCCGCCAAGCGCAGCAGTCTCCAGTGGGCTAGCTGTTGCCCCAGTACTCTGATGGATGGCTACACTCTCCATCACACACGCGCCCCTTCATAACCAAGGGGTTCCAGCGCAGTAGCTGTTGCCGCAGCACTCTGGAGGATTGCCCTAACTCTCTTGGCACTCCCCTTTTCCCCTCTCGCAGACCCCGCCAAGCGGCTGTCGGTGGAGGAGGTGCTGCCGCAGCACTCTGAATGAAGGATTACTCAGCTCTCTAACACCCCCCCCCCCGCCCCATCACCCGGTCCAGACCCCGCCAAGCGGCTGTCGGTGGAGGAGGTGCTGCCGCAGCACTCTGAATGAAGGATTACTCAGCTCTCTAACACCCCCCCCCCCGCCCCATCACCCGGTCACAGACCCCGCCAAGCGGCTGTCGGTGGAGGAGGTGCTCAAGCACCCCTGGTGCCACACCGAGATGAACTCGCAGCTGCTCGCCTTCAATGAAGCGCTGGTGGCTCAGAGCATGGCAACCGTGCTGCAGCCAGAGGTAAGCCATGCAGTTTCTCGTGCCATTTGGAGGTGTGCCCACTTTGGGGTGGCTCAGAGCTTGGCAACCATGCTGCAGCCAGAGGTAAGCCAGACAATCTCCCGTGCCATTTGGGAGTACCATCCGGCCTCCTTTGGGGTGGTTGGTGACTGATTGCTGATAGCCTGGCCTCATCGCCTGCTGCCCCCGGTGAGCCTGGACCTAGCCCTTGCACCTGGGCCAGTATGCAGCGCGTACCCAGATTCCAGGTGATGATAGCACTGTAGGTGCTGAGAGCCTGTGGCAGCTGTTCTGCTGCTGCTGGAGGGATTGCTGCGCCACAGACAGGTTTGGTAGGGCACAAGGCAGCCTCGCAGCAGGGCTGGCAGGGGCGCCTGTCAGCGGGCACCACCTGGCCTCTGGCTACAATGCGGGCCCGTCACATGGTCTACACACCCTGCAGACGCTGGATCTTTGTGGGTCGCTGGAATATGGAGCGTTGGATTATGGGTTATGGATTATGGGTCGTTGCTGCCTGCAGGTGGTGCGGGAAATCGAGAGCATCGTTGACGAGGCCCGGCGGCCGGGGCCCCGGGCCCAGCAGCTTCAGATGCAGTACCAGGGTGGGTGGGCGGGCATGCGTGTGTGGGGCACTGTGGGAGGCGGAGCATGCAGGGCCGGGGCTCCTCCCCTTGTGTGGTCTCTGACGTGATCCAGTCACGTCGCAGGGTCCCCTCCTGCCTAAGATGACGCCAGGCTGGCAGTCCTGCCCGGGCTGCCCTGTGTGGACGTTGTGTCGTAGTGGGTGAGGACGGCATGCGAGCCATGTGGTTTTGGGCAGTGAGCAAGACATGGGTGGCTGTGATGGCAGCTGGGCATTGTTTGTGTGCTCATGGCGATGGTGGGGGCAGCCTGGTAGGCGGGTGGTGGCCCCCAGGGCACCTGTTGCCACGCCTGTCTTGGTAGGGGACTACTCATAGCTTAGTCCTTGGTCTCCCCTGTCTGCTGTTGTGCATCGCGAACCGGCAAGGGGTGGGCAAGGTGCTTGGCCTCGGCCAGGCTTGGAACCTACCTGCCGCAGCCACTGCTTGGGGCAGTCTCGAGATTTTATCAGTGACGGCTGCCTTAAGCAACCTTTTATATTACGTGTGTGTGTGGATGCAGCGATGGCCGGCGCTGCCCAGCATTCCCTGTCACTATTCGACGAAGAGCTGCTGGGGGGGGATGGTGATGGTGACTCACCAGAGGACCTAGACTACTAGCTTCAACCACTATTACCCCGTTGGGAGATGTTGCTGCGTCCAGCCCAGTCGCATGCAACCACTATGGGCCTTGCTTTGCTGTGGTTGCTCAATGGCCAGAAAGGCCTCCCTTCCGCTTGACGATTTGGTTCAGCTGCCATGGCACGGGCGTGGGCATGTTGGCTGTGCCGACAGCATTGTCCCAGCCAGCATTGTCCCAGGCCTGACCTATGCCAGCTTCGGCTCTTTCGATGCTTCAGCATAACTTACCAATTCTTTCAAGTATTGTTGTTTATTTTGGTTTTGTCAATGGATGTCCGACGCCATTTGCAGGGACAGACCCGGCCCGTAGTGGATTGCTGATTTGATAACAGTGCCACCAGTGTGTTGGAACTCTTTGTGGACATGACATGCATGCAACATTGCAGCTGGCCCGTTGCCAGCCCGCTGCCACCCTGCCCGGTCTGGTCAGTAGTGAGTGCATGACAGCTGTCTGGCACAGGTTGAAGGACAGTCAAACCAGGACTTTTTGAAGATCGATTGATTGATAGGTTGCATGAGTGGACCTGCAGCAGTGCAGTGGACGAGTTGATCCTGTGCTTTACCTCGGCCTACACTTCCTTCCTGTTTCACCAAGTGCGCTGTACGCTCTGTTGTAGAAGGGTGTGGGTGTTCACCATACTTTTGTGTCGGCAGTGCCTGGCAACATTCCCGCCTACTGCCTTGGCTGTTCCTGTTTGTTGAGTGTGCCTGGGCCCCGTGCGCCTTAACGCACCATACTTTCAGTGTATGTCTGCCGGCTGTTTGACCATTCTTGCCCTCGGTTTATTACAGGACGACTGCATTACTTGCTCCTACAATAAGTTGGTGGTATTTCTAACATCAAGCATGACCAGCCGTCAAAACCTTCCCCCTTCCGCTTTCCCGAAATAAAGACTTCCTTTATTGGATGCCCGATAGCCACCACATGCAACAAAAGCCCACCCGTGTCAGGGACCGACTCATACGCATGCCTCAGCTGCATCCGCCGCCGCCCCCGCCCCTCCCTTCCTGCCATGTGCATCGCCGCTCTGTTGCAAACCCTCCACCGCTGCAGGAGCCGCAGGAGCCAAAGTGCAGGGATGATGCCAGGCTGGCAATCACTGCACCCCGGCCGTCACAGCGCGCTGACAGCTGGCGTCCAGGCAGACGTTCAGGCTAGGGCGGGCCGCCGCCAGCGCCATTAGCGCCTGCAGGGCAGCGTGGCAGGCAGGCAGGTGGATCATGGGAAAGCCGCTGAGGCTTTGGGAGATGGATAGCAAATCAGGAGAGTGGGTCAAGGCTTGGAGGGTGAGTAACCCTCTGATAACGTTGACTGGGTACAGCCTGCATGGGGGGGGGGGGGGGTATAAAACGCGCTCTGCAACTTGTCAAGCCAGCAAACGAGACACGGGGGCAGGGACCAGATAGAAACACGCGCCCGCCGTCATACAAGGTCCTCTCATTGGCTCAGCAAAGCAGAGCAGGGCACAGCGAAGCATGTCCATGCACCGCGCCCGGGCCTCAGCAGTGGTCACCAAGCCGCTGAAGCCTGGCAACCCACCCTCCCGCCCCGCCCCCCCGCACAGCGCTACACAGCACAGCGCAGCGCGGTCCCACCTGGACCGAGCGCAGGTCCCAGGGGCAGCCGCCCATGTCGCACAGCGCAGAGTCCTTGTGAAGGTGCAGCGTGCGCAGCGCGGGCAGGCGGGACAGCACCTCCCCCACGTCCACAGAGTCCAGCTGGAGCCGCGAGTTGTGGGACAGGTCCAGCTCCTCCAGGGCGGAGCAGCGGGACAGCGAGGGAGGCAGCTGCACAGGCACAGGGGGGGCACTGAGGCGGAAGGGACAGCGGGGGTGGCAGCTACACAGGGCACAGGGGGGACTCCAAAGTGTTGTGGAGGAGGGCTGGGATGCTCGAACGCACAGGAGGGAGGAGGGGGCAAGGTCTGCAGAGCGCTAAAGCCAGGGGCTGAGCACTGGTGGGTCTGGGTGGGTCGTACAAGCTGGAGGAGCACGCAATGGTGCATGCCTCAAACCTTTACCCTTCACGGCACGCCTACCACCAGGCTCCCTATCACCCCTTCCCCACCCCACCGTCCCAGCATGGTTTCCCATCACCCCCAGCCCACCCACACCACCACCCCACCCGACCCCACCCCCACACCCAACATCACCTCACCCCACCCCAGCTCCTCCCCCTCCTCTCTCACCCCGGCTCACCGCCAGGAATCTATTGGCTCACCACCAGGAATCTATCGGGTCAGCGCCAGGAATCTATCGGCTCACCGCCAGGAATCTGTTCCCCTGCAGGTCCAGCAGCTTGAGCCCCTCCAGGTAGGGCCCCGAGGGCAGCACCGCCAGGAAATCCAGGTGTGCCAGGCGCAGGCTGGTCAGGCCGGTCAGGGCGCAGCAGGGCAGCAGCGCGCGCGCCACGCCGCCCTCCAGCCACAGCGTGCGCAGCGAGGTCAGGCGGGTGACGTCGGCGGGCAGCGCGTCGGGGGGAGACGACTGCGGAGGGCGGGGGACGGCCGGCAGCAGGGTGGGAGGGGGTGGGTGCGCTGGCGGTGTGGGGGTGTGGTGGCAGCAGTGGCGACAACAGTGCTGCTGGTGGTCGTGTGTGCGTGGGGGTGGGTGGGTGGGGTTTGGTGAGCAAAGAAAGAACGGGGTGGAGATACCGCTGCACTGGTAGTGGTACTGACGAGACTCCTTGTGAGGCACGTGGCCGGCGGAACCGCGGGGCAGCATGGTACCAGGTGCAGCTCACGGCAGGCGCTGCTGCAGCAGCGGCCCGAGGGCGGGCCCTCCACGCCCGCCCACCCACCTTGAACTTGAGGGTGTGCAGGGCTGGGAGGCAGCACCAGGAGGGCGGGAAGTGCAGCAGGTGGCACCCCTCAAACACCAGCGACGTCAAGTCGGCCAGGGCTCCCACGGGCAGCTCGGGTAGGTTGAGCTGAACAGCAGGAGGCACAGCGGGCAAAGCAGGCTGAGCGCGGACGGCAAGCTGCGTCTTCACAACCCTTAGTGTGGTTATGGCACAAGGCCTGCATGGGGAGCTTGGGCAGGTGAGCTGCACAGCAGGCTGCACAGGAGGGGGCACAGCAGACCTTGAGCTGCACAGCAGGCACAGCACGTAACAGCGTCAGGGCCAGGGAGGCTCATGGCAGGGGCACAGCCGCAAGCCGTGCCAAGCCCTCGCCTCACGCTTCCTGCGTCCCACCCAGTCGCCTCCCGAGCAGTACGGAACAACAATACCATAGGTGCCATCCCAAGCGGAACCAAGTGCCAGCCCCTGCAGCGGCTGTTGCCGTCCTTGTGTCCCCCCCCTCCCCCCAACCCCAGACGCAAGGGCCAGCCCCTCACCAGGTAGCTAGAGAGCTCCAGGGAGCGCAGGGAGGAGACCGTGAGCACGCCCTGCGACAGGTTGCTGCCGCGCATGTCGCAGTGGCGGGAGCTGAGCGCGCGCAGCGCCGGCAGGCGGCAGAGCGTGTCCCAGAACAGCAGGGGAGCCGCGTGCCGCTGCCCACCCTGCACCATTGGGGGAGGTCGCAGCGCATGTTAGACGGGCACAGGTTGGCAGAAAGCAGGCAACCCGTGGTGGCAACGGGCAGGAGCTGCACACCCAGGAAGCTTGACATACCAGCGCAACCCTTTGGGTATTGCCTTCCTTTCAACTAAATGGAACTGCGGATAATCAAGCAACATCAGATCTTACGGCCGCAAGCCCCCTACCTGCCGCCCCTCCTCCGAGCCGCCGCCGCTGCCGCCATCCAGGCAGCGCGTTTCGGACAGGCTGAGAGCCGTGAGGGCGGTGAGCAGGCTGGCCGAGGGTGGCAGCGCGCTCAGCACGGCCCCTGCAGGTCGCTCCCCAGAAGATACAGTTGCCCATGGTTAAGCAAGCAGGCTGGTAGGATGGGAAAGCGCTATGAGCACTGTCCTGCGGTTGTCAATCATGGTATGCAGGATAAAGGATGTAAAGGGAGGCTGGCCAAGAATCGCTGCTCAACATGGCCAGCCCCAGCAGGCCCAAGGGCCTGGTTGCCACTTGCATGGCCTATGTGTAACATGCCACCTATGTGCCGCTGCCAAGCCAAAGGGGCTGATATGTTAAGGCAAACGGCAAATAAGTCTTCCCAGAGCTCGTGCAGGTGAGCGGAACCCTCCAGCCAGGAGAGGAGTGGCCGACGCCCTTGCCCCAAAGTAACCGCCTGCCACCCTCCATGCAGGGTGCCCTTCCATCCACACCAAGCGCGCCCAAACAGCAACCTTGGCATCCTGCCTCCCAATTACCAGCATGCCCCAGCAGCCCGGGGACCCTCGCAGGTTCAAGGCACCCAGGAGAAGGCTCCGCACACCTGTGAGTGTGACCTCCTCCAGTGCTGACAAACGGGAGATGTGGTCCAGCCGGAGCTCGTAGTCCTGCTCTGTGCAGACGTGCAGCGTCTGCAGGGCAGGGCAGGCACACACAGGGCACATGGTGCAATGCCTAGGGCACAAAGGGCCGGCGATATGGCGCCTGCGGCAGCATAAGAACAACATCACAGCGACGGCAGAGAGGAGCGGCAGGTGAACCCCAGTGTCCCTTGAAAGGCAGTGGGATGCAGAACAGGCTGGGCGGCCACAGGGCGGACCAACTTTGCTGCCCAAGCACAGAGAGAATGCGGGCTCCGGTGAATTTTCAACCCAACGAGGAAACG
>BBXU01002049.1:0-34570 GCA_001598975.1 Parachlorella kessleri
GTGCCGCTGCCGGTCGCTGACAGCAGCTGGCTGACCGTCTTCCCAGGCGCGCTGCGGGCCATGCTGGGGTGGGTACAGGCGCGGTACGGCCGCCTGCCCATCATCATTACCGAGAACGGGGTGGACGTGCCTGGTGAGGGGCTGGCAGGGGGAGGAGGAGGAGAAGGAGGGGGTGGGGGGGGGGGCACTGGCAGAGCAGCAGGGTACATGCTGTGGCTGATGTAGGGTTGCCAGGGAATGTGCCTGGTGAGGGGTTGGCAGGGGGAGGAGGAGGAGGAGGAGGAGGAGGGGTGTAGGGGGCCACTGGCGGAGCAGCAGGGTGCATGCATGTAGTTGATGTAGGGCCAGGGAATGTGCCTGGTGAGGGGCTGGCAGGGGGAGGGCAGGTGGCGTTGGTGCAGCAGCAGGTGCATGCGTGTAGGGTTGTGAGACCGGGTAAGTGAAAGGCCACCTGCAGTGCTAGGTTCCCTGTCAGGTCAGGCATGGCGAGGTAAGCAAAGCTAGAAATGCAGGCGCACCAGCAGGGCGCCTGCTTGCACTCGGTTAACTTTTGTGTGGAGAGGCCGCTGCCAGTCCACCCTACACGCTAGGCACCACCCCACTGCCGGGGCGTGCTGCTCGTCATGAACGAGCTGAGCCTACCACACCTCCTTTGGTGCAGGCGAGGACAAGCAGCCTCTGGATGAGGCCCTGTGTGACGCTTTCAGGGTGGACTTCTTTCGGGAGTACCTGGGCAACGCATCGCTGGCTGTGCGCCAGGATGGGGTGAATCTGCAGGCAAGGCCGGGACCCGCTTTTAGCGCTGGGTGGTCCGTGGGATACTGTGGGGCACTTGGCAGACGGGTGCCAACAGGGGTGCGCCTTTGGCGCGCCTCTCAGCGCTTACATAAGCATATGTAGGGAGCTAGTGGGAGAGGGGCAGCAGGAGCAAGGGAAAGAGGGTGGGTGAGGGGGGGTGGGGGGTGGCTCGCGCAAAGTGAGGGGCGAGGCCATCTCAGCTGTGCCACAACCTGCAGGTGCTTGCTGGTGGTTTACGTTGCAAGCGGCGACTGCCAACCCAGCTGTGCCACCTTCTAGAAGCCGCCTCTTACCGTCTGTGCCGCTGACCACTTGCTCTGCGTGCCATGGCTGCTGCAGGGGTATTTTGCATGGTGAGCATCGTGTCTCACAAGCCCCAGGGAGTTTCAGCAGCCAGGCACCCGTCACCAAGTTCTTGTCTAGCTGCCACCAGGCAACAAGCCCTAGGCGGCCCCTGCTCTCATCTGTTGACGCGCCTGATTACAACACAGGCAATGTTGTGATGACAGCAGTGCTGCTGCGAGGATGGACGTTTCAGCCGCCCGTGCATTGCTTACCAGTTTTAGCAGCTAGGTAAGGCTGCACCCCTGGGTGCAGGTCCCTGCTCGACAACTTTGAGTGGGCCGACGGCTACAGCAAGCGCTTTGGCATCATCCGGGTCGACTACACCACCCTCCGGCGCTACTACAAGGCCTCCTCCCTCTGGCTAGCCAACTTGTTTGGGCTCACGACAGCGAAAAGCGCTCTGGAAGCCACTCGGGCTGGCAGCGCCGCTGAGGATGCTACCCAGGGCAGCACACTCCCTGACTTGGGTGGCGGTAGCCAGGGGCTCAGTGGCGGCACCCAGCTGCCTTACTTGTACTTCCTCTTACCATTGCTGGTGCTGGCCGTGGTGTGCTGTGCGCTGCAGCCCCAGCGGTTCAAGCTGTGGTTTCTCAGAGATGAGGCGGGGAAGCAGGGAGCCTACAGCGGAGGCCGGCCCATGCGCAGCCCCATGCGCAAGGCATCGCCCCGGGGAGATGTGGGGATACGGAGAAGCAGGGCCCGGGGGCCGACTATGAGGAGCCCTTGACCAGCGCTCTGATGGAAGGCACCGCGGGCATGTGGCTGAGGGGTGAGGGACGCTGTTGCCTCATGGCTGGGTTGACGGGGGAGGTGGCCCTGGTGTGTGACGTGCACCACTTCACGTCCCGCTCTGCGTACATCTCCTGACTTTGAGCCAGTATTCAGAGAATCTGTCTATGTAGTGGCCTTAAAATGCCCTTGACAGGCCTATCTTTGCACTGCATGTAACCCCTAGAGGCAAGAGAGCAGTACCATTGTGTTCCCACCGATTACGGACCTGTCCACACGATCACTTGCCGGGCACTGGTGCCCGTAAGGCCTCATTTGCTTGCCATGGCAAATCGCCACTGCAAGCCACGCCCATACACAGGCCTCAGAACAAGCAGACACTTTGGGAGCCCAGCCCGACACCCGGGGCGGGTGCCCAAGCCTTGGCAGGAAGAGGTCACACATGCAAATGCAACTCTGCAAGCAATACAATCTAGTACCTGACCATTACACCTGAAAAGTAGGATAACTCATATCACCGCACCCTCATTGACCGCCGCCAAAGACACTTGTACCGCAGTTCTGTTCCTAGAATCTCTCCCCCACGATACCCCTGTCCTCATCTGGGTGCAATCCGGTGCATTACACTGGTGCAGCCCTTATAGACACGACTGCCGACAACCTGCTGTCCCGCCAGCCGGCCCTGGCAATAGGAGCACATCTTCCTCCAGCCTGGCCCTTTGTACAGCTATACCCTATCTCCTGTTTAAGTTCGCACTACCTGCCACCCTTACTAATAGCACCTGCTGTACGCTCCACAGTCCGCACCCATACCGGTGACAGCGCCGGCGAACGCAGCACCGCCAGCACACCTCCCTACCAGGCCCTGTCCCTCAGGATCAGGCTGGGGCAGCCGTGGTGCAGCCGCAGCACTCTCTGCCCCCCCGGGTGCGCCTCCCTCAACGCCTCGTCCAGCTGAAGTAGGTGGTTCAACGACTCGTGGCTCCAGCTGTGGGTGGGCACCTGCACAGGGGGGTAAGGGGGGCCGACCGAGGCACGCTTGAGTGGGACTGGTCACACATGGCATATCATGTGGCTCGTTCTGCATCCAGGCCTGCTCGTCCAGCTCAGCTCACTACCTTTCCCTGCACCCATGCCAATATCATGTGGCCACTCAGTGATTGTGGTTGCCGCGGTGAGTGGAGGCACTCCAGTCTCCAGCTGTGGGTGGAGTCACCAGGGTTGGGATCTTAATCCAGTATGGAGGTCAGCACCAGGGGCTGGGAGGCCTCTAGCAAGGTCCTGGGCGGGGCCACGGGCTAGGGGGGAGGGACGTGGAACTCGCACGGCCCTCGGGCAGTCCGACTTCGCTGTCAAGGTATGGTGCGCTGGAGCCCTGGCAAACCTCTGTGCCATCGATGCGCACATCCCCCAAGCCAAGGCTCCAGCCCATGGCGCGCTCCGCTTGCCGGTCGGTGGCCCGGCACCTTGACTCCCAAGCCCAACACCCTGCTGCCGTCGCTACCCAGCAACCCTTCTGTCAGTAGCAGCGCTGCTGCTCACCTCACCAATGTGCTCCACGTCCTTGACCACCAACAGGCAGCGCTACGCAACCCTCCTGTCAGTAGAGGCTGTTAGTAGTGTTAGTAGTACGCTGCCGCTCACCTCGTCAATGTGCTCCACGTCCTTGACCACCGACAAGCAGCGCAGGCGCGGCAGCGCCAGCGCCCAGAGCACGGGCTCCACAAATTCCAGGGCCAGGTTGTCGTCCAGGAACAGCTCCTCCAGGGCTGCAGCAGGGCAGCCTTGAGAACACTATGTAGGTGGGCAGCCGTCGTGTAGTGGATGATTAAAAGGCGAGGTGTCAAGCAGACAGGCCCGCCAGACTTCAGGGCCAGGTACTGGCCTGGGATGCCACGCGGCACTCCTCCCTGCGCTGCTGCACTGCAGGTGTGGCACAACTCATTATGCGCGAACCAATCGCACAGGCAACCAGAGTGCGCGTGGGATCCAGCTTCGCTCAGCACAGAAATGACAGCGTTGACAGCGGTCGGAGGAAGGGGTGACCAACAACCATAAATGCAAGGAGTACCAAGCACAGGTTGCCTTCAATTCAAGCAAGGACATCATGCTCGGTGCCTGGCTGGTAGACAAAGACTTGTCAGAAGTTGCTGATGGGCACCGTTGCTGACCTGCCAAGCGGCTGAAGACGTCAGGGACGGTGGAGATCCGGTTGCTAAAGAGCGACAGATGCTGCAGGCTGCTCAGCCCCTGCAGTACAAAGTATTGTCCCTGATCTACTCTGGAGGGCTTAGCAAGATATATGTTACCAATCTCTCAACTTCATTCCTTCACAAGGCCGGCACACTGAGCGTAGCCCGTATATCTTGTCAGAGAAGGAAAAGACTCATTAACTAGGCACCAACCCAATTCCTCTCAGGGTCAACGCAGGGAAGACACCCTGGGGCAGCTCCCAAGGCCTGGTTGGTGAGGCCAGGCAGCCTCCTTATGCCCACGCCCAGCCCCTGTGCCCATGCAGCTGGGGCTGATGTGCATACCCCTCAACCCCTGAGAGGCTTCCCACTGAAAAGACAGCCACGCTTGGGGACCTCTCTGGCGTGTGGTGGTCCCACCTGGAGCGCCACCGCCTTGTCTGGAAGGCAGTCGATCCTGTTGAACCCCAGCATCAGCTCGTGGAGGCCGCCCAGCCCACACGCAGCCTCCGGCACCGCCTTCAGCTTGCACTGCACGGCAACAACGCTATGCACGGCACGTCGTCAAGAAGATTTGCAGTTTGTGGGAGTTGTCCACTCCAAGGCTGCGAGCTGACTGATGTAACATCCCTCCACACGACCCCACCCTGGAGACTCGATCCCACTGGAAGGTGGCACCAACCGCTTGCCATCCACCAAGGGGGTGTCACAGAGCTGGAATGTCAGCTTGCCTGCATGAGTTCCAGCCTTCGCAACGTAGTCAGGCAGGTCAGCTGCTCTGGGAGACACACCAGGCTGTGCTCGTACCTGCACCAGGCCAAGGCGCAGTCTAGTTGGGCGACACAAACAGTGCGAGCGCAGGCTACAACACATTGCCAAAAACAACCGTTAGTTGCAGCTGGGGCCAAGGATGGTGGAGGGACCACACCAGCCCATTGGCTGACTTTGTTTCACACCAGGCTCCTCCTGCCAGCATGGACTCCTGCAGAGACAGCAAGGGAACTCCCCATGCAATCCAGAGGCAACAACCACTGAACCCCTGGCTGGAGGCATTCCGTGACAGCCGGTCCAGCCCTGCCCGGCAAGCGCAGGGTGCTCACTCTGGCTGGCCAGACGGCCCCACCCCCAGCGGGTTGCAGTTGAGCTTGAGCTGCGTGAGCCTACTGAGGCACGCCACCTCGGCAGGCAGCCGGGACAGGCTGCAGCTGCACAGCCGCAAGTCTTGAAGGCCGGTCAGGCGGGAGATGAAGCCAGGCACCACCTTGATGCCCTGCATGTGGCCCGCAGCGGTGCACGTGAGGCATGGCTTGGCGCGCCCGGGTGCTTGGCAGGCGCATGCAGCTGGAGCATGGCGAGTGCACGTGCCCCCTGGGAGGCACGCCAGGTACTGAGAAACGCTTGCAGCGTGCGGCAGGCAGTGGGTAGGTGGCCTCAGCTGCTCGAGGCAAGGCCGGGGACCAACCCCAGGGAGCCCTAGCTAAGCCGGCCTGAACGGCTGCCACACCGGTTACGCTACAACCTAGCCAGCCTCAGTACCATGTGTTGCCAAGCCACCAAAGACTGCACTCGCCTTGCTGGTGAGGCTGAGGTGTGTCAGCAGGGTCAGGTACTTGATTTCCGGCGGGAACCGAGGCAGCACAGTCCAGCCTGGGTGGTAGTCATCCTCACAGATCATCCGGAGGGAAGCCAGCCGGGTCAAAGAGCTGCAAAATGAACCCACCGTGCAGCAGGGGATATTGTCACTCGATACTTGCTGCAGGGGTCTCAATGGGTAGCGCCAGCAGGGAAAGGGAGTCTCAGCATCCACAAAGGCACAGCAGGGAAGAGCAACTGCTGCTGGCAGTGCTGCAGGTCTGCAGGTTGCCTTAGGTGTTTCACTACGCAATGCAACGGCGGTTCATGGGCCACCGCCTTTCAGTGCAGTCCGGTCTGAGCACCATGAAATCCAGAGGCGTAGGCTTTAGTTGTCCCCTGCCTGGTGGCGTGCTCAGGCGGCAGCTCTGGGCCCTAGCTTACCTCAGGAAGCTGGTGGGGTGGGAGAGGATGCTCTTGCGCAGCCGCGCCAACTCAAGGCGGGTCAGGTTGGCCAGAGCGCTCAAAGCGTGCCAGGTGGCCCCCACAAACAGGTCGTTGCACGACTCTATGGTCAGCTCCTGTGAAAGGCCATGGCAGCTGTCAGGAACCCCCCTAGGGTTGTTGCTCGGCCAACCGCCCCCACTCAAATCACTGTCAGCCCCCTCTGGTGTGTGACACGGCTTCCAGTGGCCGCACTTCTTATTGCTGGTACACCATCCCCGGCACATGCATTGCTCTAGAAGGCCTCCACCCAAAGCGCTCAGTTGCAGATCTCACATCACACCGACGACCACCGGCCCACATGTGCGCGGAAGAGAGCAGTGTGGAGCCCTTCTGTTCAAGCCGAGTCTTCTAACACTGGAGATTTGATACCAAGTCTCCCACTGTCCGGTAGCATGCAACTGTGCCTCACCCTTGCCGGGTTCGCAACCACCCACAGTCCACATGACATACTGCCAATTGGTAAGGCTGCCGCCTCCCCGCTCACCTGTAAGCTGCTTGCGCCAGCCAGCAGGCCCCTGACACCCTCCACAGGTACAGGGTAGAAGTCGTGGAACGAATGTTCCAAGCCTATGAAGGACTCTGGGGCGCGGGTGGTGAGTACCGGCTCAGAGCGCAGCAGGCTCAGCGAGCGCAGCGCTGGCGCACGGAGGTTGAGCCAGCCAATCAGTGCTTGGCTGCGGATCATGCGGCCCTGCCGACCCTGCAAACCAGAGTGTGCGCAGGTAGCTGGCACAAAGTCGGCCAGGTTTAGTGTTGCATGTATATTTTTCCAGGGGGGCCTGCTGCAAGGTGCTAGTCAAGCTGCGAGGCATGCAAACGATTAGTAGTGCCTGCCCTGCTTGGCAATATGCCGGCTTTGAAGGAGGCGGAGCTGTAAGTACAATGGAAGAGAGCGCACAGGAGCATCCTGGGCATATCCTGCTTCAGCGCTACCAGTGCCAGTACCAGAAATGTGCCTGCTCCCTGAGCCCGCTGGCCCCACCCATCTTTGCGACTGGCCTTCCCGCCGCTCTCTCAGGGTGCAAATCAATGTGATGCCAGGCTGTTTGGCCGACATGGCCAACTTACCTCCCAGCTGAAGTCCAGCTTGACTCGTTCCCACATGGGGCTGGGCTCGGAGCACAGCGCAGCCCAGCGGCGGCACACTAGATGCACGCTGCTACGCTTGCTGGCCCAATCAAGCTTTGCCAGGATGAGCAACAGCAGGTGAGAGGGCAGCTGGTTGACAAGGTCGGTGTTAGGGTCACCCGGGACACCCGTTGGACGTGTTGACAGCGGAACTTGGATATCGTCACTCTCCTGCAGATCGGAACTGCTGCTTATCGCGTCTAGACAGTGCAGCGCCCTCAATGCATCTAGAGAAGCCAGTCTAGTGTTTGTTTGAAGGCACTCCGCAACACAGGAGACACTTTGCACCACCTGCCCCGTCTTTACAATGCGGCGGTGCACCTCAGGCAGGCTGGCGTCACCTGGTTGCTAACCTCGTTATTCCAGTTGCTTAGGCCATGGTTGCAGTACTCCTCCTCGCCGTTGAGAGACAACCAGTCAGTCAGCGAGGCTTGGTGCTCCAGCTCCTCCGTTGGCATGGGCGTCACAGGAGCCAGGTGTGTTCTGAACTGCTCTTTGCTAGTTCGCACGTCCGTCATGCTGCCTTTACCTTCGGCAGCCGTACAGGGCGCTCTGTTCTTGCCTACCGGCACGAGCGTGGGACCTACAGGGGGTTATGACATGGCTCGAGTTGCGACGATACCTATGGCTGACATGTTTGAGTGAAGCACGAAGGCGAGAGTGTGTGTTGTATTCTGTAAGACGGGGAGCAACGTGGCGAGGGGGAAGCAAACTTGCGCGTGCCAGCCTGGCAACATCGCCTGCACACGGCGTCACCTTGTGCAAGCTCGGCTTCTGTGGTTTCATTGTGGCTTTGATCAGTGTTCGACGACAGGAGAAGCTGGGGGCCGACATGCACCAAAAGGTCTTCTGGGTGGGGCCCCATGCTACAGCCAGCGTGACCTCTCCTGTTGGTAAACTTCACAACGAGGGTCTGGACCTGCTCAAGTCGCTAGGCTGGGTTAAAGTCGGGCCAGCCACACAACATGCGCCTGTGTTTGCCTTCACCATCAGGAAAGGTGTGTTGCCTCTAGCTTGCACCTTCACTATTAGTACGTGACCATTGGTAGTCTTCTCTCAGGCAATCACAGCAACAACGCGATGCTGTGGCGCAGGTGCAAACTTCCCTGCCACAGGTCCTGGTCTGCCACGCATCAGGCAGCTACCACAGGAGTGCACCGCTGTGCTGGATGACAAACGCCGGATGGCAGAATGCATCGCCCACCTGGGCGTCTCACCCAAGACTTGGGTAGATATTGATGCTTTCCTGGGAGAACACCCCCCGCGCGGTGGAACCAATACCAGCACCCGTGCAGCACCAGTGACTGCATCCGGGTCTGCACCAGCAGCAGCAGGTGCAGCAGGAGGTGCTGCCTGCTCGGAGACCCAATGCGACCATGCATCCATTAAGGAGGCACCCCAGCCGTCCACTCAAACCTGGTTCCTTAAGCACCGCAAGGGTGTGAAGGGTCAGGCGGTGTACTACTATGCCAGCGTAGGGGAGCTGTGCAGCAAGCTCAGCAGCCTCAGCACGCGCAGCAGGCGGGACTTTGTGGTCCAGCACGGCGTCCAGCCCCTCCTTCTTCGAGGCCGCAAGTTCGTGTTGCGTGCACACGTGCTGCTGCTCCTGCAGGCGCCTCATGCTGGCCGCGACAGCCGAAGCCCACAGGCCTTCTTGCACAGGGACGTGATTGTTGTGGAGCATGCGCAGCCATACCGCCTGGGATCATCAGCCCGGGCATTGCACATCTCTTCTTGTGGGAGGGGCCACCCCCGGCCTTACCTCCTGACGCAGCTTCACGAAGGGCCTGTAGGTGGCGTGGCAGAGCATGATGATTGCGGGTTGGTGACCACGCTTCCTGGGGCAGCAGCAGTGCAGGCGTGTTCAGCTGCACCTGCTGAGGCACCCTCTTGTCCCACCAAAACCCATCAATGTCCAGCAGAGCAGCAGGCCATCTCAGATGAAGCATTCCCTCTGCAACGCAAACAAGCTCCAGGGATTGCGTTGACCACCAGGTTGCAGCGCAGCATCTGGGAGCAGATGGGTTCAGCAGCAGCAGCCAGCCTAGTGGCGGGGGCGGGGGCGGGGCTGGTGCCTCAGCATGCCGACCCCCAGGTCGTGTTCTACCACTTGTTTGGCTATGACTTCATCGTAGACCGCGTTGGCAAAGTACAGCTGTTAGAGGTAAGCCAGATGGATATGTTCTACCACTTATGTTGTGCATCGGTTTACGTTTCTTATTTCACCACCATAGACATGAGAGGTGGACTGATGCCAGCCAGCCAGCCCTCTGCTCCAACACAGCGTGCATCCTAGTCGTTTTTTTCCTTGTAACTTCCCCCCCTTGGATGGTATGATGGACAACTGTAGCCTGGATGCTCTGCGTGTCACCAACCATGCCACGGGCTGTGCAGGTGAATGCCTACCCAGCAATTGCCAGCGGGACGATGGCCGGTGTTGACCGCCATTTGTATACTAGGCTTGTGAGGGACCTGCTGGGGCTCGTTGTGCTGCCAATGACGGATGGGGTGCCCCCAGACCCTGGCGGGTTTGTGGGCCTGGACCTGCTGGGACAAAGTCACCATGACTGCTTATCATATGCGTGACTTGCAAGCTTGGGTTAGGGCATGGGAGATATGGCATGGTGTCGACTGAATACTACGGGCTTCACAGTATATGTATCGTAAGTCTGGTGGCAGGGGCAATGAGTCAAGACTTTGGTTCCCTTTGCCTGTCCAAAACCCAGCAGTATTGGTTGACTGCGGTGCCAAGGTGACGTGCAGTGTCCCTGAAGTGTTCTGCCAGCCAGTCCAGTACACCTTTTGATTAGTTCGATGGGCAAGCCTTGTGTTGAATTCTCTGTTGCCAAGCTAAGCATATCAGTTAGCTGGATCACACCCACGTTTCTTTGTCCCATGTCATTAGAGAGACTGAAGGGCTATGAGCCACCCTTGGGATTGCTGGGAGGAGAACTGTAGACGTGAGAAGAGAAGAAGAAGAATCCCAACTGGGGTAGCCATTCCGCGGAATTCCGTAGGCCTTTCCAATCCAACACGACAGGATCTTGGATCTAATTTCGAAGCAGATCCACCGAGCAATGCCAACAACCTTGTCAGCCGGGTCGAGCTTCTCCACATGTTTCAGGCATAGGGCAGTATGATATAGAACACATCAGTGGCGGTGGCCAAGCTGATCAGTTAAAACCAAAATGCCCCCTGGGCCTGCACCTTTCGCAAAGCCACACCCCACAAATTGGTTCCTCAAGTACCGCAAAACCTGGTTGCTGGGCATAGTGGGCCTAGCCGTAGGGCTGAACTTGTTGTACTGGGTGCGTGCTCACGCTAGTAATGGCGATACGGGGCTGCTGCTGAAGCTGAAGCGTAGCGCAGCCAGGTACGTAGTTAAACCTTAGCTGTTGCTTGCACCCGGGTCCGGCCGTGCCGACTGAGCTGGTATTGCCAGCAAAGCTCCCTATGGCAGGAGACAAGGCAAAACAGATAGTGTATGGCAGGGGCTCATGCCAACTGTAGGCGAGGCAGCAGCCTCGGCATGGTACCCACCGGTGGGCATAGTATTGTGAAGCTGGGTGGAAACGCTTTGGGTGTTGACTTGTACAAAGTAAGGAGGGATAATAGTGGAGCACTTGAGACTACCTGATTGCTCAGTGCAGGTTGGAGAAGCAGGAAGTTGTTGACCAGTCAGGGTTTCTGAATGCTGGCGCGGCAGCCGCTGGAGCTGGGGCCGCGGCAGCTGGTTCCGCCACGGCTGGCACAACAACAGCAGCAACAACGGCGGCCGGTGCTGTTAGTGGTTGTCATACAGAGCAAGATGCGGAGTATGATGGCGAGGAGGTTCTCAAGTGGGGCTCGCAGTTCTCCGTGGTGAGGCCATGCTTGCAACGGTCAGCAGGTCACACACCCTCCTCCTTAGTGTGATGCTGAGGCGCGGTGGAATCGTCATGCGGTGACAAGATTGTCGTGTGGGCTCCACGGGGAATGGGAGTAAGCCTGCCTCACAGCTGGGTTCGGGGTGCAGAAGCGGGACTTGCTCTGGACACTGATCAACCTAGTCAGCAACTGCACCCAGCTCGCATGCCATCACTTGGAGGCAAGCATTCCATGCAGGCTGTATAGGAAGCTACCACTGGGAATGTTGGCCGAATGGCACACTGCACCCAGAGGAATCCCAACCTTGGCAGAGGACTGGGCGTATGGTAGTCCCACCTGCAGGGATCAGCTGAGGAGTGCTGCGATGCTTGCCGCGCGGCGGCGGGCTGCAACGTGTGGGTGTACTGCGGCGCCACAGGCGACGGCGTGTGCCCAGGGGACCGCAAGCCACAGGAGTGCTGGCTGAAACGCAAAGCAGGCCTGAATGTGGTGAAGCCACAGGGCACGCGGGTACCAGGTGAGTGGGGTGGCAGCGGGGAAAGCGGCGAGGTGAAGTGGAGGTCTGGGGCTTGTGCTGGGCGGGTGCTCCAGCTCTTTTGTGCCGGCTAGATACCCCTCCATCAGCCAATGCAAGGGCTTGTCACAGAGCTTGTCTAACTCAGAATAACCCTGAGTATACTTGCATCCAGTCCCGTTGCTTCGCATGTATCTACTCGCTGTATGCATCCCATGCCGCTGTGAAGTATGACATCAAACAGGAGGTGGAGGCCCAACATGACAGTGGTTAAAGGTTGGCAGCCAGTCCATATCACCTATGCGTTGAGCCCCTAATGAAGGGTTGGTTGCTGATGTTTGCGCCCAGCCAACGCGTCGCACGAGTGTGCATGGCAGGCTGCTTACTGTGCAGTTGTGCAGCAGGCCAGTGGCTTCTGCCTGGTGTTACTGCAGGGAGCCGGTGGGTGTCTGGTGCCTTGTATAGCGAGGATGAGCACCGCCAGGCCCTAGTGGAGGAGGCCTTGGAGAAAAAGCGAAAAGAAGATGAGCTTACGGTGGGTTTCCACAACTACCATGTCTAGTTCTCAGGTTCAAGGCGGCAGTGGGCGTACAAGCAACATCTGGGATTGGACTGGAGGGGCCGGGGGCAAGGGTCAGCTGTTGGTCCAGCATCGCTGCAAGCTTGGTACTTGACTCCGTGCCCTTCATCCAGCACGTAATCTAACTTGACAGGTAGACATTGCCGCCCATAGCCAGGTGACAATGGCACACGGGGCTTGTCAATAGGATTGTGATATACAAGGCAGCGGATAACCGCGGTCGGGCATGCTTGCTTGGGTGTAGTTAAGGAGGCGGGGGGAAGAGTGATGTAGTTTGTTAGGTCTTGCCCACCTGCTGCATACCAGGGCGTGGCTGGAATTTCACAGCAGGGGACGAGGCCCACAAACATCACCCTGGCCGTGCTGCCGTTGCTGAGTGCTGCTGCGGAACACCAAGCTGTGTTTCTGCTGGGCGACTCATGTGCATAGCTGGCAACCTTGGCAGTCTTGGCCCTCAGCAAGGCTGCGAAGGCATGCTAGGGTCCCCTGCACCAAGCCTCCCATGGTGTCCTTCCACAACTTCTTTGCTCGTGCAGACGCTGCGCAACAACGAGACGCTGCCGCTGGTTTTCTTCAACGTAACCATCAAGGGGCGGCCAGTGGGGGTGATAGAAATGGTGCTCTTCACGGACATCTCACCTCGCTCAGCAGAGAACTTCCGGTGAGACAGCCAACATGGGGGAGAGCCACTTGGGCCTTGCAGTGATGGCTTGGTGCTGACAGCCTAAGGCTTGGGCATGGTGGTGTTAGACTGGAAGGGGGGGGGCGCGGGTGTCTTTGAGCTGCAAGCGCCTCCGGGGCGAGCTCCGAGCGATACCCAAAGATTGCTATCCATTCCACGGGATTATCTCTCCCATTGTGAGATTGCTAAACTAGCAGCTTTGTGTAACCCATCGAGAAGGTGCCTTGTATGTCCCATGACCCATGTGACTTGCAAAGCTCCATTGTGCATCACCTTTGGCAGCTGGGCTGATGCTGCCATGCGGCTTACCATTGCAGCTGTAGCACCTCATGAATCTGTGTGGAGGCACTTCTACATAGAACGCTCCTTTCCGGCCCCATGTTATTTGGAGCAGGCAGCTGTGCACGGGGGAGCATGGAGTGGTGCCGGAGGGCAAGGAAGGGGCAGGCAAGCCCTACCACTTCAAGGTCAGTTCTCCTGCTAGTTGGTAGTCTAGCCTTGCTGCAGACGCTTACGTTTTGTAGTCCTGCTTTGGCTTCTGCTCGCAAGTGCTTGCCTGCCTGCCTGTGGGTGCTGTTTTGGCCAATGTGGCCCAAAGTATATCCTATTCATCATGGGAACCATGTACCTGCAAACCAACAGCTGCAACCAGGCTTCGTGATCCGACCTACCTGACGCCTTCCAACCCATGTTGTGCGCGCCTCCCCAGGGCGCCAACTTCTACCGTATCATCCACAACTTCATAGACCAGGCCGGCATCTATGTAGACTCGGTGTTTGGTGGCCAATTCAACGATGACCCAGGCGGCTTGAAGCTCAGGCACACCAAGAAGGTGAGACGGAGCACGACAAGGGCAGGGCCGGCAAACTGCACCTGTTCACACCCCTGGCATGCTCTGCCTTGTCCCAACTACATCCAAGTACCCTGCCTGCCTGCCTGCCTGCCTGCCTGCCAGCTGACCTGCCGGCAGGACCGCCCACTGATCTTCTGACCCAGCCACCGCATTTTCTTCTCTGGCTGGTCGCCTTCAATTGCTTTCTTGTCCAGGCTTACCATCGCTTTATCGGCCGCCGTGTCTATGCTGTAGATCGTGTGCATTGCGTATCACGACTATTGACTGGCCTAGCCTAGCGCCTTGGGGTTGCCACAGCAAATGCTAATTTCGTGACGATTCACTGGCTAAATCATACTTACATACCTGTCAGCCCAGTATACCCATACCTCCTCTCTGATCGCAGTACCTGCCACCCTAAGTAGACTGATACTGTGCTGTGCAGGGTCTGCTGTCCCAGGCCAACATGGGGCCTGACACCAACACTGCCCACTTCAGCATCATGATGGGTCCTGCCCCACACCTGGATGGACATTATACCATCTTCGGCCAAGTAGTGTCAGGTTTCGAGGTGGGTTAGGAGGCAGGTGCAGAGCTGCAACCAATGTCCCACCTGCAATGGCCACCAGTTGAAGCTGGTAACTTGTACAGTGCTGTGTCACTTGGCACTAGGCTCCTATAGCTCACTGGAGATCACACTCCCCTGGTTCCTTGTGCTTTGCAGGTGGTAGATACCATTAATGCACTGTCAATTGGCAAGCAGGACAACACAGCGGGGGTTGAGGAGGAGGTGCTCATCGCCGACTCGGGACAGATACGGAAAGGCACGCTTGTGCCTGACCTAACGCTAGGCGCCTGCGGCAGCAAATGCCCTGAGCTAGGCGGCGGGCAAGCCGCCACAACAGCCTAGGGTTTGACGTGCTTGGGGAGGGGGCAAGTACTCGGGACTGGGCTGCCAAGTGACTACGAATGCAGCAGTATGTACCAGTGCTGCCAATAAGGTAGTCCCGACCCCCTGTGGCCAGCCCAGGTATTGCTTGATCAACTGAGAAACAGAATGATGTACTCCGAGGGGCCCTGCCCATAACCCTTCTTGTCCTGGATCTGGCCTGTGTGGAGGCCTAGCCAGCTTAACATCATGGTACTTTCGTCTAGTCTCGGGTATGAGAGTGGTGTTCGAATTGTTTCGTTTCCAAGGACCATTATGGCTCAAGTGGACATTGAAATGTGGATAGGAGGGACCAACCTTGACAGGCACGTGCCGCTTGCAACTCACCATTGCACACTGGGAGTCATGCTGGGAGTAACTGACGATGCGGCTCGACCTCCCATAGGCTACGGCAAAATTGAGACATAAATCCAGCCCTGTCAGCCCAGCCCAACTCTCACTTCCTATTTGCACTACCTGCCACCCATGCTAAATAAAGAGCATATCTGCATAAACCCCTGTCAGCCCAGTATACCAGTACCCCCTCTCTGATCGCATTTCCTGCCACCTTGAATAAATGATTGGCCCACAAGTTGAAGGTGCACAGGGCAGCGTTCAGCTTGCCCTCAGTGGCGTACATAATGAACCAAAAACTTTCTACTCGCACCGACCGCCCGGGCAAGCCTCGGGGATATAGACCGGGAACTTGGTCTAGTGGTATGATTCTCGCTTAGGGTGCGAGAGGTCGGCGGTTCAATTCCGCCAGTTCCCCAACGTTTTTTTGCGTTGCCTGTCCCTTGCTAATTACCTTGGAGAACATTGTGCAGTTGGCGCAGAGCTACAGCTGACCTGGAGACTGAACTTCCAAGGGCTGCACGCCCCCGCTTCCTGATGTGATGCTCCCCCGGTCCTAGCTAGAACCCGGAGAGCATTACCCTCCTAGGTTTGACCGGCGGAGCATTAGCCTATAGGCTAGGCATGCCACATCTCCTACATTGCGGTTGACTCGTGCTCGTATCGGTGTATCTCAAGCATAGAATGCCAACATTTAGCGCGCCGCACCAGCAGCAATACAAAGATGTCCAGAAGAGAGTTGCCATTTTCCAGCTCGCAGCATGCCGAGCCTAAAACCCTGACGCCATGCTTCCCGCATAGAATGGAAATGGCCAGAATCAGGACAGGTTTGCTGCTGCCCGGGGCTTGCTGTTTTGTGGGCTGAACTGCTTGCGTTATGAGGGACACCCTAAGATTCTGCGCTTTAGTATGCATTCCAAGAGTGTGGACTGCCAGCCTCATTCTAGTGTGCCGGCTCGCAAAGCAAGCTTCAGCTAAAGCTCCCAGCTTACCCAGAAGTTCCCTACACTCCGCCCTGAAGCAGGAAGAGAAGATGCACAACAGGTTAGGTCTAGGTCAGGCACTCTAACAACAAGTCGCACGCAAACGGCTTACCATCAATGCAGAGGCTGTACACCCAGCATACTGGGACGCCCCAGCGGTAATTGCGAGGATACGACTTACCACCACCATAGCACCGCCTTAGGGACAAATTTGTAGTTGCAGGCGCAGGCGCGACATGATCGCCTTTGTGTGGGCCCCGCGCCGCGGCAGCAATGACGCGCCTTGAGCCGATCTTCCTCCCACGTTCCTGCCCACTTTCCTAGGTAGCTCCAAGATGCTCTCGTCAGCATTTGTGCAACGCAGCATCTTACCGCGCATCTTCGAATTTTTTGTGCCCTCGGAGCTTCGTCGGAGATGGTCGACCTCCACCCCGAGTGGCGATCAGTAGCAAGCATCTTTTTGCATTGTATCGAAACCGAACGCCATGGGTTCAGGCAGCACGGTGGTACTTCTCCTGGCGCTGTGCCATGCGGCGGCGGCGAGCCGACAGCTCTTGGTCCGTGTGACCCCTGACAACCCTCCCGTGACTGTGCCCTACAATCTCCCTCCCTCGGATTCCGAGTACTCCACCCTAGGATGGATACCAGACCTTACCATGAGCGAGCTAGCCCCAGCTGATCTTGGGGTGGACCCGGAGCAGGTGCTGAGGAGGGTCCCCAGTTGCACACCCCAGCCCCCTAATTGCGCAGCACAGCCTCAGAACTGCGTGGTCTTTGATATAGGGGCGGCCCAGTGTCTCGCCGAAAAAATACAACCCGCCTGGTTGATGTGTGCAGGTACATGTTACACACTGGGGGCCAGGCTCCCTGCTGTTCAGCTGGATAACAGGAGGCAAGTGTAGCAAATTGTCGTTGGGTCTGCCTTCGCATAGGTGCCGAGTATTGTGCGCGAGTGGGGCATGTCAGGGGAAACAAAGGGGGCGGCCCACACCCACCTGAGGTACTGGTGGCCCAATATCGCTTTATCTTTTCACGTTCGCTTTGCGTTGTTATAGGCGAGCACAAGGGTTCTTCTCGGCACGGTTTTAAATTCATGGATCAAAAGGCATGGTCAAAGCCCTGACCTGGTATGTCAATTGCATGGGGAGGAGTATGGCGTCTGTGCTAGTGCAGCATCTGCTGCCTCCTGCTCACCATGCTGCGGCTGCTGTGCTGCAGGGGCACAGGTTGGTCCCAAGGTGTCCCTGCCCCAGCTCACCGCTGTTGGTTCCTGGGTTATGTATGGCCCAGCTAGCGGGCAGTACAACGATGCAGTCAATGGTACCGCCAATAGCACCGCTTACACCCAGACGTACACAAACACCTCCCTCGGGGAGGTGTCGTATGCGTCTGGCACTATCCACCACGTGCTCGTCACAGGGCTCGAGCCTGGGCAGACCATCTACTACGTTGTCGGTGGGTGAAGCTGCTTGGGTGTCAGAGCATTTGATTGCAACCTGGTGTGCAGGACGTGCAGCCTCTTTCACAAAGCTTGACTAGCACTACCGACCCAACTATGGCCGGTTTCCCTAGGGTATATTCGCCTGTGCAAGCTGGAGACATGTGGTGTCAAGGCGGTTGATGGCGGTTTTAATGTTTCGATGCTCACCCATGCGCAGGTGACCCAACCTTCCATGCTTGGAGTCCGGAGTTCAATGTGACGGTGCCCCCCATGCCAACAC
This sequence comes from Parachlorella kessleri, assembly GCA_001598975.1. NCBI lineage: Eukaryota > Viridiplantae > Chlorophyta > Trebouxiophyceae > Chlorellales > Chlorellaceae > Parachlorella > Parachlorella kessleri. Next base: position 17,733 of record BBXU01002049.1, read on the forward strand.
TGGACAACCTCCCTATTAAGATTGGTGAGTGTTTTGCGATGTCTCTTGGGCGACCATAGCTGGGGCAGCGGGACTGTCAGCTTGCAGGTTACACTTGCACTGTAACGGCCTGATGTACCCGCTGGCCTCCTGACAAGGCATGGCCCTCTTCAGGCATGTGCTGATACCGCGCTCCTTTCTCTGCCATGCTGCAGCCATCATTGCTGACCTGGGGCAGACGGTGCACAGTGATGCCACTCTCCAGCACCTGATGGCCAACAACCCCCAGCTAGTGTGGCTCATTGGTAAGCGTGGCGAAAGGCTGCTGCAGGCCACTCAATGTGCATGGCCTCAAGTAGAATTTAAACTGTGGATGCCTGTCTGCCGGCAACTCTTTGATGCTGGCCACATCGCCACCCACATGCTTTCATTGACGTCGTCTTTAAGGCACGACCACTGTGGTCTGTGTCAGCCACGCACTGTGCGCGGCCAACAAAATTCTTGGTGCCCCCTCCTTACAACCTCAGGTAGTACCTGGAAGCAGTCAGCGGAGAAATGCAGTGTTTGACTGCTGCTGTCCCTTCTATCTTGCAGGGGACTTAACCTATGCTGATCAGTATATCACCAACGGGTGAGTCTTAGCCTGCTGCTCTGCTCGTCACTCAGCATCCTGCCTTGCAAGCTGGGTAGACAGTGGTGCATGTACAAGTGGCAGTTAATCATTTGCAGCAATATGGGAAGTGTGTGCAGCAAGCTTGATGCAGAATTGGCTGCTGCTTGCAGGACACACACGCCTAAGGGCTGGACTGAAATGTACCAGTAAGTCTGCCGCGCAATGTCAGAAGATGATGCCCTTATACAGGCCTGCTAGTGAACCCACACTGTCTAGGGGACTGCCCATCGGCGAAATGGTGGCTGCACATAGAGCCACGCCGGCCGCATGGCCCGCTTTGCCTGCCCTACCCTGACTGGCAATCTGAAATAGCAACTGCTTGCCTCCTCTGCAGCACCTACCAGCCGCGCTGGGACACCTGGGGCCGTCTGATTGAGCAGAGCGGTGCCTATGTGCCCTGGAACATGATTGCTGGTAAGCTACCGAGCTTGGAAGACTTTGCTGTGCGTTGGTGTGCGTGCATGGTACCTCATACACGGCGGGGTAGGGACGACGTCTCTTCAGGAAAAATGCCCGTCATAAGGCATGGCTCTTGCTTCCCTGACAAGGGGGAGGGAAGCATGACCACCCCGGTTAACTAACCTACCAAGCCAGTCCTAGCCACTGCCCCTTGGGACCCTGTGCTGACAGCTTGCTTTTTGCTGAGGTTTCAAAGTGGGACTCCCTTATCTACTCCCACAGCCTTTTGAGCACGGCGTGTAGGTAACCACGAGATTGAGGCCATCCTGGCTCAGAGCGGCAGCGTGTTCACCTCCTACAACGCCCGCTTCCCCAACCCACAGAACCCTTCTGTGATCAACACAACCGCTGCCCACGCAACATTCTCGCCCCTGCCCGCCAACTACACCCCAGGTGTGTACCTGGCTGGCTGCTCCTGTGGCTGCTTGCTTGGTTGCAGACACTGCGCTGCTGCTCTCCATCTGTTGTATGTTAAGAAACAAGTGGTGTGATATCATTGTGCGGTTGCCACGTGTAGCACTGTAGGGGCTGTGTGCACAGCAGGATGAGGGGCTTGAGAATAGAACAGCCTTGATGAGGCTTGTCTAGCAGGGTTAGGCATGGCTAACCGTCATGTCTCTGGCCCCGCCGCTGCAGGTGCCAACACTGACGTGAATGGGTACTATTCTCAGAACATCGCGGGCGCCCACATCATCTGGCTAAATGCCCACATCGCGTACTGGGAGGGCAGCGCACAGTATGAGTGAGTCATGACTGTCATCCCCATCGCCATGGCAACCAGCTCATTACCATCAGTGACAATTGGGTGCTTTTTGTTGCCTGCCAGGGTCGGTTTGCTGCTGCGCCGCGCTGTGCGCCGAGCACACCACACAAGCTCATGATTTGCTTCTTTCCTTGCCTCAGGTGGTTCACAAATGATATTGCCTCCGTGGATCGCACGACCTATCCCTGGCTCATCATCAACATCCACGTGCCCTTCTACCACACCTACCTGGACCAGTACAAGGTCAACGAGGTGCGTGCTCGTGCCCCCACCGGCCTCTGCGGGCCCACATATACAGCTGCTGCAAGGCATGGCAGTCTTGTGCAAGACAGCAGCGCCCAGCGCTCCTGATAATGAACACGCCTCCTTACAAGGTACAGCTATTCCTTACCCTGAGCTGCAGCCGGCGGATGCAATCGTGCCATCAGTGGAGGCAGTTAAGTGTGGCATGTGGGGGTTGTGTTCCCTGCCTGCAGTTCTTCAGGGAGCTGTATGAGCCCATCTTCTATGCCCATCAGGTGGACCTCATCATCTCGGGCCATGTCCATGGTGAGTAGGTAGCATGGAAGTTGAGAAGCTTGTAAGTTCACACCTAGTACGGTCCTATCCCCGGGATAGAAGGCACACCCTGCAGGCAATGCACCGTTTGCGGCGTACGACAGCTTCAAGCATGCATGCGGGGCAGCTTGGGCAACAACTCCGTGGCGCTGCCGGCAGCGTTGGTAGGGGCACAGTAGGTCCCTGTCAGTAGCAGTGGACTGGCATGGACGGTTGGGCCAGCAGCCGGGGTCCAGAGAAGCGTCGCATACCGCTGATAAGTGCTGCCATGAGTTCATCATTTGGGCTTACCTCCTGGAGAGCACTACAAGATCGGCCTGGAATGTCAACTGGGTCCTTCCCACGCTGGTGCACCCACGCTTCGATTACTACCCCTCTTGGAGCTAGTGATTCCCCCACACAACGGGTTCCTCCCAAGCTCGGTGCGTTCCTTCGCAATGTGGTAACAAATGTCCCGCCGCCCATGCCTGCTTGTGCAGCCTACGAGCGCACCAAGCCGATGTTCAACTACACTGTGGATGAGTGTGGCCCAGTGCAGTTGGTCGTTGGTGACGGTGGCAACATTGAGGGTGCTGTGAGCAAGGTAAGGGGGCATCATATTGCAGGCTGCACCTCTGGGCATTGTGTGGAGTAATCTCACCAGCTTGTTTGGACTAGGGTGCTACCATGCGCTACCATTGCCTGTGGCCTTGCTTGTCGTCCGCACCTTATCATAACCTGTCGGGACCATCTCTACACCTGCTTGGTGTGCGCCTGAAACTGGAGGTGCAAGGTAAGGTGCGATCTGGGTAAAAAACAAGACATGCTGCTGCTGACTAAAAAACATGCAACACCTCATCCAACAGATCATGGGCTTCTACTATCCCTTGTCGTGCAGTTCATAACCGACCAGCCTCAGCCGGCCTACTGCGCTGACCCGTCCCTGTTTGCCTACATGTGGTTCATTCCCACACCCACAGGTGCGCCAACTTTCGACTTTAGTCGAACAAGGGCCTGCCGGTTACATCGTGCCTGGCTCCGGGAAGGCTGGCAGGGAAATGAGCAGCGCACTGCTCATCCAGCCCGTGTGTGGAAATATCAGGCAACACGGCGCCACTGCTGCCCACTGTTGCTGCATGCTGCGCTCACAGTGTGACCGCTGAATGTGGAAGCCCAAGTGACTGATTGCCCGCAACGCCCTGGTGCCAGCTGCAGAGACGCCCACTCTGACACTACAGAACGGCCAGTTCTGCCCCACCTCCCAGCCTGACTGGTCAGCATATCGCGAGCCGTCCTTCGGCCATGGCATTCTCACCATAATGGTAAGCAATCCCAGCAGCAAAGTTGCCTGCGGTTTGCAAGTGCTGCCTGTGGCCTCTGCATTTTACTTGCACAGCGTTTGCTGCATGCATGGCCTGGGGAGGAGTGACTGGCAGCTTTTTGACCCCACAGCCCGAAGAGTTGTTGGGAAAGGAGCAACGGTCAATGCAACTTCTGGATTGGGGTCCTGAAAGGGAAGTAAGGGGGAGATGTATCACGTGAATTTCCAAGCATGACATGGCATTGCCAAGGTCAGGAATCCTGAGTCCTAACTCCCATGGGGGGTCGCCTCCCAACTGCACGGTTTCGTGCGTCTAGTAGTCTAGTCTAATGACGTACCGCCACCTGACCATGCTGCATTGTGCGTAACCTGTATTGAAAGCATATACTGTGCCACCGCCTGCAGAACGCCACCCATGCCAGCTGGGAGTGGCACCGCAACCAGGACGCGGTGGATGTGGTGAAGGACAGTGCCACCATCATTCGTGACCGGGATTCCCAGTGCGCCTCCAGCCGCTGAAGTGGATTGTTGATGCGAGGCAGGGACATTTCCCGGCAGTGATGCCCTTGGCAGGTGAAATTTCCCCTCGGAACAAAATACATGTATGGAACTGGTGCGCTTTGCATGCACTGGATGTACAGCGTACATGGACACCATGGGACGCCTTGGCAGGTTGGGGATTTTGCACAACCTTGCAGCACTTGTTGTCCAGCTTCTGTTTCCAAGCTTGGGAGCACTTGTCTAGCTAATTAGGACTGTTTCCCAGTTGCCATTCTATGAAATTCCTAGGCCCTTTTTGATATTGTGGGCTCCTCCGCTCCATGCTCGGCCTATTGTGTAGGATTTCTCTGCAGGAGAAATTCTTCAAATCTAGCCACTCTTTGTTTCTTTCTTTTGCAAGCATTGCATGCTTTTGAACTGCTTGGATGGTGTGGGTCCATCTCGGCATTGCGATCAGCCCCTGCTCTGAACTGTCCATACCACTACTCCATTTCAGGCCCGTATCTGTCTTTCTCGTCTTTTGTTCAGTCCCCTTTGTCTGTGCCCCTGCCCCTCGCTGCTGCACACACGCTGTCAATTTTCGTGTTCCAGTTGCACCTCCCTGGTGCACACTGGACCTGTGAATGGGGCGACGGGACCCTCATATGCAAAGTTGGGAAATGGCAACGGCAAGTGGCAATGACTGTTACCCATGCTGCGTTCCTCACTGGTACAGCCTGGAATCTAAGAATGGGCCGGCAGCCACCCCCGCAGGCTACCAGCCTAGTAGGTGGACACTCCCTGGTAACAGCTTAAGACAGCATGCCACGGGCAGCGCTGAATTTAGGCAAGACTTGCATCCAGCACTGACAGTACAGTACAGTACAGTACAGAGACCGACTGGCTCATGCAAAGACACAGAGCATACCTGCATAGCCCCCTGCCAGCTCAGTATACCCGTACCTCCTCTCTGATCGCATTGCCTGCCACCTTTTGTAAGTACAGTTCGCCCCTACCTCTCTGTGCTTACCGGCTGCCACCCTTACCACTACACCCAGCCCCTTAAGTGCAGTTCATACCCAACTCCATTCCCACTGGCTGCTGTGATCTGTTTGTGTACGGCGCAAAAACCAGCGCTGGCACCGATCGCTCGGGCCCTGCTCGGGAATATAGACCGGGAACTTGGTCTAGTGGTATGATTCTCGCTTAGGGTGCGAGAGGTCGGCGGTTCAATTCCGCCAGTTCCCCAACATTTTATCCATCTTTTCTGATCTCGCCTTTTGCCTTGTAACAGGTACAGCTGCAGCTTACTCAAGACTGAAGTTCTGATCTCGCCTTTTGCCTTGCAACAGGTACCGTCGGAAATATTTGAGGCCGAGGGGATCCCCTGGGGGCGCGAGGGGAGGCCGAGGGGAGAGGGCTCCCCAGGGGATCCCCTCGGGAGCCCTCGCAGCTCCGAGGGGATCCCCTCGGGACTCCCCCGCTCCCCTCGCGAGGGGAGGGGCTCCTCCCCCCGCGAGCCGAGGGGAGGTATACTAAGGGACTCCCCTCGGAGCCAAGTGCACTTGAGGTATTTAAGGTCACAACTAGCTACTAGCTTTTGCTGTTTAGAAGTGTCGAGTTGTGCTACGTCAGGTTGCCAGTACATTGTACTGCCAGTGCTGTGCTGCTCCTGGACAGGGTGCCACTTGTGGCATGGCATGGGTCAACTTAAAGATAACTTGCCAACCTTCAACTTGACAGTCAAGCTGTCTGTGTAGCACTGTACTCAGTAGGACTGTACTATATGTTACATTGTGGCACTCGGTGGCCATCACACGGAGAGTCTACACACAAGAGCCTGTCACTGAATGGCTACTAGAAGTACTAGCCTCCTAGCTGAGTAGCACCAAGTAGTACCTACTCAGTAGTAAGCCCGTGAATGAAGTACTGTGTGCAGCCAGTTCAGCTACCCTCCTCGTCATCTTCCCCAGCACTAGGTGGCCGCTGCACTTGAAGGCACAACAACCTAGCACAACCTGTGACAGCTGCAGCTTGCTCAAGACTGAAGCTCTTAAGGGGCTGGCGTACAAGGTCTAACACATACCACTGACAGCCTTCACAAAAGTTGCAAAATCATTGGAAAGGTATCCATGCAAACATTGCAAGTACCCCCGCCGGGAATGGTGAGAACAGAGTTTGAAGTGATGAGTTCACCATCAAGGTAATATATCAGCGTACCTTCACAGTCATGTTCGGGCAGCGCAGGCCTCATCCGTGTCACGTATGATAGTCACACTGTCCGCAACCACATCCCATAAGTCCTGGTTGCGGTGCCACTCCCAGGTCGCGTGGGTCGTGTTCTACACATACACAGGAGCCAGAACAGTCGTTGCTCTAAGGAAACAAAAGAAGAATGGCAAACAAGTCCTGCACAGACAGCACTGCAGGTTTCGCTGCAGTGCATCAGGTGCTAGCTGGGAGGCGGCGGGGGATAGCCTGCAAAGAACAGCACTGGTGAGACCTGCAGGTTGTGTCGGCTTACCAGGAGAGTCAGAACGCCATGGCCGAAGGACGCTTCACGATATGCTGACCAGACAGGCTGGGAGGTTGGGCAGAAGAGGCCGTTCTGGAATGTTATAGTTGGCTCCTCTACAGTCGCAGGGAAGGCAGGGCAGGCAGTCCAGCCAATCAGTAATCGTGCAATCTCAAGCAGGCCACAAGGGGTATGCAGCGAGGTAATGTTACATTCATATTCAGTCACCACAAATGGGTGTCACCCCTCTCACTGTCGAAGATAACCCTAGTGTTGCCGGGTGGCGGGACAGGCGTACAGGCCCTGCCAGTAACAGAACAGAGATGGTTGATGGTAGTACTCGACACCGCAGCTTAACGCCCCCATTGGCTCCTCCTCTGCAGGAACGCACCTGTGGGTGTCGGCACAAACCATGTGTAGGGATACAGCGAGGTGTCATTGCAGTATGCTGGGGGGTCCTCATCAATGAACTGCAATCAGCACACAGGGGACCGCGGTTGCCTCATATAGATGCAAGCTAGGGTCAGCACCAGTATCCCTGCCAGCCTGCCCGCACCCTTGCCATGGCCATGGAAGTGACCTGCTGTGTTGAGTCTATCTTTGACATTGCCAGCAGCAGGGCACGCTATTAGCCCAGCGCACCTTCCTCTCACCGTGTTTGTGAGGCCCTCGTCATTGCCACCATCTCCCACAACAAGGTACATAGGCCCGCATTCGTCCAAGGTATAGTTATACATGGGTTTGCTGCGCTCGTAACCTGCACGATAAAGCAGGCATGCGCACCAGTGGTCTCTCTCTCCTGGCTGAGGCTACAGCGCTACCCGCTGCCATACACGGTTTGTCCTTGTTCACCTGTCTCCTTGTCTTGCCAGTCACCATGGCTTAGCCGGTTGTGGAGGCACCCACTCTCAAATGCAACCTCATGCAGCCTTCACTGTTCAGGCCCAAGCCCAGGCTGCATACCCTTCACTGTCGCGCATACGTCATACCCTCACAAGCCCTGTGGTGCAAGGCCTCCCAGTCAACAAGCAAGCCTGGCCTTGTTTGGCCTCGCAGCATTGCACCGCTCAGGCCTCCCTCATTGCATATAGCAAATTGGGTAGTGTCAGCGGCGCCTGGGCACTCACTATGGACATGGCCGGAAATGACAAGGTCCACTTGGTGGGCGTAGAAGATGGGCTCATACAGTTCCCTCATGCACTGCAGGCAGGTGCGCAAGCAAGCGTACAGGCAATGGCACACATGAATGTAGCTGGAAGGAGGCAGGTAGGCTGTGGGAATCCTCCAGGGTTTTTATGAGCATGCACTCAGCGTTTGTTACTGCCTGGGCACTGGGAACAGAGGTTGGCCAGGCAATTCAACCGTGCACTGGGAACAGAGGTTGTCCAGGCAATTCAACCGGCGAGCAGTGCAGCCTGATATGAGGCTGCAGCCTGCAGCAGCGTGCATGGCTAGGGGGCGGTGAGGCAACACTGATTTGTAGGATTGGTAAGCAGGCAAGGGGAGCGGGGCTCACCTCTGTGCATTTGTACTGAGACACGTAAGAGGCATAGAACTGTGCATGGAGGTTGATGATCAGCCAGGGCGTGGCTGTGCGGTCGACTGAAGCGATATCCTGTAGGAACCACCTGCGGCAGCAGGGCCAGCACAGCGTGCATGTGAGACTCAGGCTTTCCTGAGTAGTTCAGCTTCTAACCCTCGACCAACCATGTACGTGTGTAGAAACGCTCCCGTTTGGTCGTGACAGATGCATGCCCAAGACACCAGTGTATATGCATTTGACAGACAGGATTGAACGAGTCTTGCTGCAAGCAGCCTGGCAGCTGGACACCATGACAAGATCTTGTAGAAGGGGATGGCCACTCACTCGTACTGTGCGGTACCCGTCCAGTACGCAATGTGGGCGTTTAGCCAGATTACGTGAGCTCCAGGGATGTCCTGGGAGTAGTAACCATTCACATCAGTGCCAGGCCCTGCACCATTACGGGGACAAAGCAGCGGTCCACTGGGGCCAGTAACTGCAGAACGACCTCCAAAGCACAGCTACCACAGATGTCGGCCGCAGCTAGTAGTTATTGACATGGCAGCTGGAAGCCGAGCACGTTTGGACGCCCACAAGTTGTTGTTGCTGCTACCTTGTAGCTGCGCCTCAGCGGCACCCAGGGGCTATATGCTGGCCTGTGGGGCAACAGGTGCTGATGAAGGCTGCAAACCTAGCCTTAATGATAAATCCTTGTTCTATTGATTACAAGATCCGCACCTGGCATGTAATCCTGGGGCTGGGGAGAGAAGACTGCATGGCCAGCGCTTGTGTTGACCACAGAAGGGTTCTGGGGATTTGGCCAGCGGGCATTGTAGGAGGTAAATGCGCTGCCACCAGTTGCCAGCATTGGTTCGATTTCATGGTTCCCTGCATCAAAGTGGCATGAGGGAGCAGAAGCGACGGTTACTCTCGGGCTAGGCACCGCTAAGGGACCATGCGATTGTTAAGGACTTGTAGGATTACAGGGTTCTGAAGCTCCCCCTCCACGAAGGGCGATACTGGTGAGGCACGCCACCCTTTAAGCGACCACACCATGCAAGATGAACGCCTGCTCAGCAGGCTCCTTGCCTGCAATCGTGTTCCAAGGTACATAAGCAGTACTCTGCTGAGCGAGTCGCCCCCAGCTGTCCCAGCGTGGCTGGTAAGTGCTGCAGCAACAAGCCACCCGTCAATTGCAGACCAGGGTACTGGGCAGGTCGGCAACGAGGCAAGCACTGCATGAGCATGTCTGGCTGCGGTGCTTTACCGCTCAACTTTGCATGCAAGAGGTGCTTTACCGCTCAACTAGGCATGCAAGAAGGTTGGACATGAATGACCTGCAGGACCGCTGCATTACAACGTAATCGTAATTGCAGATGGGTGGGGCGCTTCAGCACCACTGGAGCCTTACTTGAAGTCACCAGGGGAGCCATTGGAATTCTGGGTCCTGCACATGCCAAGCAATGCGTCTATCTTCCACCACTTATGTCAACCAGTCAGCGAAAATCAAAAGCAAAGCAGCCAGTGTATGCGGGACATCGTCTCTCACTGGGTTGTAGTGTAACTCTCCAGCTGGTGCCTACCCGTTTGTGAAATATGTATCGGCGTAGCTCAAGTCCCCTGCAACATCAGGAGACTAGGATAAGCATGGCAGGAAAGCCTGTTTCCTGCCTAGTGCTGCTGGAAGTTGGCACCACACCCAGCTACCACATCTCTAACCAGCAGCAGCAGCAGTCGCTGCAAGTATTACCTGCTGCTGCCGGGGTGCACCCCACAGCAAACAGCACGGGGCCCTAAGCACCACTGAGCTGTCTGCTGCCGTCAGCCCAGGCGCTCCAAGCCGGGCGACAATCCAGAATACCTAGGTAAGCATCAACATCAGCGGGAAGCATAGTAGAATCCCGCAAGCACAATGTATCTTGAGCACCTCCCCCACTCACCAACCAGCCAGACTAGCTGGGGCTCATTAGCCATCAGCTGCTGCAGAGTTTGGTTGCTGTTCTCTGTTTGACCCAGGTCACCCATGATGCCTGCACCACATTGAGAGCAGGAAGCACCGGATTTTGCTTGCTGGATAGGATGGCGCGCACTGCTTGCCCAGGTTCTCAGGCGATGCCGGTACTATGTCCCATAAAGGCAAGGAGGGGTGACCTCCTAGCATGCAAGCTAGCCGGCCAGTGCAAGTTCCAGCGTGGTCTTATCTCATGTGCAGCAAGGGAGCACACCCTGCAGGGAACTTCCGTGCTGTGCCAGGCGGCACAGCTCTACTGCAGTCTGGTGGAATGGGCTGCTGACACTTTGCAGGTGGTCAGCCACGTTGAGCGAGCCCTGCCCGTCAGAGGGGCTGTTGGTCCGCAAGAGGGGCGCAGGTGCAGCTGCCCCAAGGGTACATACCAATATCCAACCTACACCCCCCACCTGGCACCGCCCTCCGTCTGCCATTTTGCACAGTCATGTGTTGGATTGACCCACCGGGCACCGTACAAGTGTCAGGCAGTGTGGCCAGACCTGAGAAATGCTATTCCATGCGTGCTAACCTTTGCCAGCCAGAGCTGTTGCAGGCTCTCCCCCTGCTACCCATGCTGGCGGTGCCATCTCCTCAAGCTGCGCGCCGCCCACTTACCGATGCGGAAAGGGAGGTTCTCCACCGTGGGCAGGGGCGGCACCGTCACACTGAACTCATCGCTCCAGGTCAAGTAGGCTGGGTCGCCTGCACCAGGGCTGGAAGCTAGTTGGCCATGGTGTGGCAATACCAAAGTGCCCTGCTGCCACACACGATGGAACACATAGACTGCTGCAATCTAGTCCAGCCACATGGGCTGAAACTGTGAAGCCAGCATGTTCGGCCAGTGTGGCGACACACCATGAGGCTGCACGTCTAAGGCTCAGCCAAAGCCCACAAGTGGAATGCTGTTCGACACACCTTGCAAGGCAACCCGCCTGGCATTGACCTTTATGGTAGGCAGCATCTTGAAACATGTTGCTAAGGCTCACGGCAACCCTGTTGCGCTTGTTCTGCCTGGTGGGGCCACTGCTGACCCCCACTCACCAACACGGTAAAAGATGGTCTCCCCTGGCTCCAGCCCCGTGACAAGCACATGGTGTATGATGGGCGACGCGTATGAGAGGGCACCCAGAGTGGCATTCTTGTAGATTTGCAGGTAGGCGGTGCTGTTGACTGTGCCTCCGATAGTCTCATTGTACTGCCCGCTCTCAGGGCCGTACTCTACCCAGGAGGCTACGGATTTGACAGGGGGCAAGGTTACCTCGGGGCCAACCTGCGCACCTGCACCACAGCAGCAGCGGTATGAGCAATCAGACCCCCTGGGAGCCTTCAGCACTAATAGCTCCGGTCTTGCGTGGGTTGTGATTCTGAAATGATTTAGTGCTCCTGCTTTCCAGTGTCCCGCCTCCTGTGGGCGTGCGGCGTACCAAGTCTCACACTCTGACACACAGGCGTGCATATTCACTACTCTGGCGTGCTCCACACTTCATGCAAGACCTTCCCCAAGGGTTGTGAGGTGCAACTCCAGTCTCCACGTCAGGCCCATTTTCACTCGAGCCCATGGTTTGCACTCACTTCCTGTCACCCAGCTAAAGAGCAGGGAGCCTGGCGCCCAGTTTGTGACATGCACCTGCACAGGCGTGACCAGTCAGGCGTCACACCACCTTACTCGGGCGCACTTTCACCATGATGGCTCAGGATTGGCTTGAAGGGTAGCATAAAACGACTACAGGTGCAGTTCCGGTCAAGTGTTGGTAGCATCACCAAGCACCTGCTGGGGGTCGATCCCCGGGTTCTCTGGCGCCAGGACCCATAGGCCAACGTCTGGTATGAGACCCGACGAAGAGTGCGCAGAGTCGGCCTCAGGGAGGCTGTACGGCACAGTCACGGGAGGCTCGTCAGGTGAGATACGGACCAGCAGCTGTCGGCCGGCCGCCAGATGACAGAGAGTCAACAGAAGGAACACCTTGCAGCCTGTCCTCATATCCCCAGGACTTGACCGGAACATTCATCAATGATGAGGGGCACGAGCATCGTACTCTGGAATGGACACCTAACCCTGAGCTCTTATCTAACTGAGTGATGGTAAGCATTAGTAACTCGACGACGCAGTCGCATTACGAGGCTAGGCAGAGGGGGGGAGGAGTGCCATGTGTCGGGTAGCGCGCTGCCCGTAATATTAGTCACCGACTACCAGGCAAGGCTTGCTTGAAACCCTTTGGCTCAAGCAACCCTTGCTAAAACGCTGCCAGTCCGCGACTTTCTGGACACGTGAGATAGTTGGCACTGGCATGAAAACCATCTTGGGTACTCTTTCTGGGACGCAGTAGGCCAAAGTGGCAGTGCAGGGGCAGACGTGCAGGATGTCAAGGGACGTCACAGACGGAGAAGCCACGCCCTGCTTGTACCTCTGGAAGTTGCGCCCAAGCACTCAGCACACAGAGCCCACTGGGCGCCTGCTTGCGTGTGTGAACCAGCCAGGTGGCTGAACAGCTGCTGCCCAAGGTTTGCACCTGAGGTTTGCAAGAAGTGGCGGCTCAACTAATTTCCAAGCTATGGACTTCGGAACCCTCATGCTACGCAGAGTTGCATCCTCAGCTGGGGCCTGGGCCTAACAACCAGTGCCTTTTGAACTTACCATGATGGGCCAACCAACTGCTCCCTCCTCTATCCTTGCTTCAGATTCTTGATCACAGACCAAGGCAATGCCAGCAAAAACTTGAAGCCAGCAAAAGCTTGGAACTGAGGATGGCTGCCAGTGGAGACTCACGGGTGAAGGGAAATGCAGCCCAAGCATCAGAAAGGCCTGCCAAGCAAAGAGGGCAGAATCTTGCCCATACAACGGCTTGCCTGAAGCACCAGGCCCCTTAATAAGATGTTCAGAGCCCAAGAAAATAAAAAATATCAAATATGTAGTAGAAGCGAGGATCCCACCAAGCGCAATCACCGACATGTCGGTAGTTAGACTCATGACTGGGCGGCGCCACAGGCAGCATCCCTGTCACGGATGATGGTCACACTGTCAGCCACCACATCAGCAGCATCTTGGTTGCGGTGCCACTCCCAGGTTGCGTGGGTGGCGTTCTGCAACCAGGGGTTGACACACACAACATTGGGGCATAAAGTCATGGGTTGGGCTGCAGCGCTCACAGCATCTGTCATCGTCATTGCCAGGTGCACAGTGGCTTGCGTCAAACCCTACCGTTCTCAGAGGTCAGCCAACCCCTGGCCAGCAGCTATTGAAAGGACTTTCAACTAGTTATGACCCACACCACTCTGCCACAGCAATCCAAGGGCAGCAAGAGTGCTGCCAGGCTGAAACACAACTAGTCAATGATTCTTTTTGTCTCTGGGTTGTCAGATGTGCCTATCTCACTAGCAAAGTCAGCATGCCATGGCCAAAAGACGGCTCCCGGTAGGCAGACCACTCAGGCTGGGAGGTGGGGCAGAACTTGCCGTCCTGAAGGGTTATAGTTGGCGTTTCTGCAAAGTACCAGAGAAGAAGTGTTAGATTGTCGCCTGTCTCGAGGTCATGCTTATGATGCGACCCACATAGGTGTGCAGGACCGCTTTTGGCCTCATGCATGCGGTACAATGTGCATGCCTACTGGCTAAGACCTTAGACACCATCTCTCTTCCCTGCAGACGATCTATGGTGCCAGGCAGCAACCCTGCACCAGGACCTTGCTCTTAATACCACTTCAGTAGGGCTGTACCTGTGGGTGTCGGCACAAACCACGTGTACTTGAACAGAGATGGTTTGGCGCAGTATGCCGGCTGGGGCTGTGTATCGATGAACTGCGGGGAACATGAGGGTACCTTTTGGTATCACAGCACAGCCTGGCGGCAAGAGCTGCAGCAGCAGCAGGGCTTCTTACCTGTTTTGGCAAGCTGGGCACCCGCTATACAACAATGTCATGCGTGTCTTCCTGAGGACGCGCTTGCGGGCGAACCAAAGAACAGGGGAAGGCAAGGTTTAGAGAGCTGGTGGGGGCTTAGTCTGACTGCAGCTGGAGGCAAGTTTGCCCACCTTGCTCACAAGGCCCTCAGTATTACCGCCATCTCCAACGATCAGGTGCATGGGTCCACACTCATCCACGGTGTAGTTGTACATGGGCTTGGTGCGCTCGTAGGCTGCACATGCACGGTCAGTCCCCATGGGCACATCGCCCAGAACCCAGGCCTTATTGCACTGCAGCCATTGTTGCTCAACCCGAGCTTCGTGCGCACAGCTGCCTACTTTGCACTGTCACCATCAGAACCAAGCATGTCTTGTCGTTGTTACGGTCCGTGGTAACCTGTCCAGAGCCGCTCCTTTGCTTATACTCACCATGAACGTGGCCAGAAATGACAAGGTCCACTTGGTGGGCATAGAAGATGGGCTCATACAGCTCCCTCATGAGCTGCATACATACAAAGAGCGGGCATCTCAGTGGCGGGGCTTTTGGTGCGCTCCTTGCTGTCCATCGGACAGTGCAGCCAGCCAGCACTGCAGAGCTTCCAGCTGTACCGACAGGCAAGCGTGCAGGCCAGTAGGAAAGCTACCTCGTTAATCTTGTACTGGTCTAGGTAAGTGTGGTAGTAGGGCACATGTTGGTTGATAATCAGCCAGGGCGTGGCCGTGCGGTCCACAGAAGCAATGTCCTGCAGGAACCACCTGCAGCAGCAGGCCCGGTCAAAGGGTGAGGGCAACGCTAGGTGTTGCTCTCCTTTGGTCTAAGCTGCGGGGCCTCAGCAGACTCTTGGTCACAAGCCACTGGTGATTGAACAAAATGCTCTGCTTCGTTGGTGGCTGACTGGCAAACACAAAACAGCCCATGCTACAGGAACCTTGCCACGCCCAGCAGGGCATGACTAGGGGTGGCTCACTCGTACTGCGGGCTGCCCTCCCAGTACTGGATATGGGCATTCAGCCAGATGACGTGGGCACCAGGGATGTCCTGAGAGTAGTAGCCATTAGCATTAGTGTCGAGCCCTGCAGCCAGTCGGGCCTGGGGTGAAGAGCCTTGATGACTAATTCTCAAGACGTTCTCGCCAAGCTGCTGCATGTATTGGGCAGATTGTGAATGGCCTTGGCGCACATACAGCACAGGCGAGGTTGACGGCTGTGCGCACACCACCACCTACTCTACCAGCACCCAGGGTTAAATGCGTGTACCTGGCATGTAGTCGGGGCTGAGCAGCGCGAAGCCACGCCCTGTGCTGACCACATCGGTGTCCACTGGACTTGGGAAACGGGCATTGTAGGAGGTGAACACGCTGCCGTTGACAGCCGGCATCGCCTCAATCTCATGATTACCTGCACAGGTACTCAACAAGTCAGTCCTGGTGTACTGGCGGCTGCTGCATTGTCTGTCTGGATTGAAGGTTCGCCACGCCACCCTGAAAGCATTGATACTACTGACCGTGTTCTGCAGTTGCTGGGCAGCATCGGTGCACCCCTGGGTGTGAGCAAGCAATCGCGCGTATGAGGACTGGCTGGTGCATGCTCGGCAAGCCTCATACCAGCGATACTGTTCCAAGGTACGTAGGCAGTGCTCTGCTCAGCCAAGCGCCCCCATGTGTCCCACCGTGGCTGGTAGGTGCTACATAGGGTCAGGCAGGCGGGGTCTCAGATAATAGTGAGCTGCAAAGCCCGGAAAGTGAGCCATCAAGAGGATCTCAAGAACAGTACATTGCTGACCACAGGGGCACTCCCTGCCATGCGCTGATGTACGGTTAGCATCATACACCTGACTACGCCCTGCTGGCAGATGCTATCTGGCACACATGCATGTCGCTGCTGTGTGAAGGGAAGAGCACCAGTACTACTCCCAAAGACTTACTTGTAGTAGCTGGGGTAACCATCCGGGGTGTGGGTCCTGCAGCAATACTAGCACCGGAGCCTTGTCAGTTGGGTCGTCAGTGAGAGCTTACCAGTTTTCTTGGTGCAATCAAGCGCGGAGTCTACAGAAGCCAGTGGCCACTGCAGGCAACAGTCAATCAACATTCTAGTCATAGACTCTGACACAGACCCACGCACCCGTTTGTAAGGTACTGATCGGCGTAGCTGAAGTCCCCTGCAGTGCATGGCAATTTCGCAGTGACTTGCCATGAAAGAAAGTGGCTTCTGCTATCGCTGTCCTGTCCACTAGCTGTCGACGTCGACAGCATCAGTGATGCAGCCAACAGAGTGTACCTGCCGTTGTTGGGGAGGCTGCCTTTCTCATAACAAGTGGGAAGAGATTGAAGAGCAGCCTGCCTGCAGGAACCGTCCATGGGCCGCTTGACACTCACCGATCAGCCAGACCAGGTGCGGGTCATTTGCCATGAGGTGCCGCAGTGTTGAGTTGCTGTGCTCCGTCTGGCCCATGTCAGCAGCAATGCCTGAATTGTATGCAGCCAACGAGGCACAGCGTGTGTGCTAGCTGGCTGAGGGCTAGGCGCGCTGCATGCCTCAGGTCAGCCTCACTGCCTGCAATCTGCCCCAAGAGCAAGGCACGCCAAGACCGTTCTGGCCAAGCTGAAATACACGATCGCATTGAGACAGGTGCACTTCTGTCACCGCATCCGGAAAATACAGGGGTGTTGGACCCATATCAGTT
>BBXU01002050.1:0-37531 GCA_001598975.1 Parachlorella kessleri
CTTGTAGGTTCAGTACTGACGCTGGTAAACACCCCTCCAGCGTTGGCAGGCAGGTGTTGAGACAGCGATGGCAGGCGCTGGCACTGGCTTAATGCTGGGCAACGTGCGTTGATCAGTGTTGACAGCCGTTAAGTCAGCACCTGTTGGGCAGCGTTGGACAACGGGTGTTGGTCAGATATATCTCTCCCATCCATTTTGGTTGCATGCTGGCCAACACTGTGTTTGTCTACGCTGTACTGCCATTCGCAATAAGCCTTCGCTCGCTCAGCTCTGCATCCTTCTTACATTCTGCTGCCAATGCCACCTGCCAAGTGTGAGCTGCCATGGCGCGCCAGGCAACCTTAGTCATGATTAGTCGCTGCCCTCCTTGTCTGGCATGATCAAAGCACGACCAGAATTTCTATAGCAATATATAGAGCGGTGTGGTTACTAGTCAGCAGCGCTGTGATACATCGTGCGCAGCAATGGCGCGCTATGGTGGTATAGCGTTCCAGGTAGTTACGTGACAGTTGTCAATCAACTGGTGATCGAGTACATGTAGTTGCAGGCTCTGGGTAGTTACTTTAGGTTGCCGGCCCCCCTGTCCCCGGGGCACCGACAACCAACTGCCCAACGGCCATGAGGCGCGCTTTGCAGCCATGACCTTCAGCTTTGCCCGCTCCTGGCCGCTCTGTACCTATAGCGGACAGCGCAGAGGCAGGTGTGCAGGGTGGCTGGTGACAGTTGCATGATGCCGGGCGGTTGATCGCAGTCCAACCAAGGCAGTTTGCAGTGCTCCAGCTCAGGAACCAGTGTCCCAGGATTGCTCACTCGCTCACGGTGACTCTAGCGATGCCCAGCTAGGCAAGCATGCCTGCAGGCTTTGACCTGGCCGAAGGAGCAGGCGCTCCGGTCTTTGCTAGCGGCCGCTGTGGACAGCATCAGCGTGGTCAATGCCACCGTTGCAACTCTCAGCTCGAGATAACAGACGGCAGCTTTAAGCGGCTCTCCAAGTTGGAGGCAGTGACTTGTACACTTTCAACAAGGCGGTTGCGCTTAGAATAAGGTGGGGAACTCCTGGCTTGCCAGTGCTTCCTTCACTCGATTCACCTTATGTCAGCTTGCAACCCTATAGACGTATGCGTTGGGATGTGCTCACCTCTGCCTCATGCTGCCAACTCTTGTGTTGATTTGTCCAAGATGCTCTTGGTTGGTGAAGTGGGGCGTACATCGTCACCCTATGCAGGCAATGGTGCCGCATCAGCGCCGTGCATCCCCTTAGTGCACCGCTTGCACAGCTGGGCCTTTGCCGGCCATCCTTACTGGTGTATGCTTAAAGGGTGTGCTGACCTGTCTGGCTCGGCCAACGAATGGACACTTCGACCGCCTACTGATTGAGCAGGGCGCCGTGGCAAGCAAGTATGTAGTCTGTGGTGACACTATTTGGAAAGACCTCAGATAAACAATGGGAGCCGTTAATTTTGTCCTGACGTCATGGCCAATTTCGTGGGTGTATGCCACCTTCCATGTACCATAGGTGTCCTGACTTTGGCTGGGCAGTTATTGCTGGGTTTCTGCACTAAGAAGCTCGTGTTTGGCACCATTGCCATCGTGAGAAGCAGGGATGCAGCATGGGCATATTAAGGGCTGGACTGCATACCATGCCATGTAAGGAGGAACCTCTAAGGACCTGTTGTCATGCCGTGCTAAGCGTGATGTCAAGCACTACTACTGCTTAGGCTAGTAGTCATGCAATGACTAACAGCCACCATGCAGTGCCATCGTATCAATGCTACATCATCCAAGCATCGTTGCAATGCCAATGCAGTCCAACACCACTCCAACGCTGACACTGGGCAGCACTGTATTTACTGTAACGCCTTCCCCATGTTGGACCAACACTGATGCCTGTCCAACGTCTGTCCAACACCCCGTTTACTGATGTATGCCCAGCGTTAGTATTTTCACACTGGGTTGGACAGACGTTGGTGTTGACCCAATCCAAAACAGCATATGTCCAATTGCCCTGCAATTTCCGGATGCGCTTTGTCAGAGGTTGGGAGTCCAGTGTACTGTCGCTCAGCAGTACAACACAAGCAGCACACGCCCTGCCGGTGGACTGCCGCATTGCTGAGTCATAGGTCTGGATGAGACTCACCAATGCGCAAAGGAAGGTTGTCCACTGTCGGTAAGGGCAGCGCCGTCACACTGAACTCCTCGCTCCATGCGAAGTAAGCCGGGTCGCCTGCAACAGGGCCAGCCTTTCACTCAACACCTCCTTCTTGCCCAAGTAACACCCAGCCTGCCCATCCACGCTACCTGCAGGCAAAATGCTCGGTAGTACTGCAGCAGCTCAAGCATGCATAGCGTCTGGCCCGCCACATCTGTCCCTAGCTGTCCATGGTCAAAAGCTTTCGAGCCAGGCAGGCATGCTTACCGACACGGTAAAAGATTGTCTCCCCAGGCTCGAGGCCCGTGACAAGCACATGGTGGATAATGGGTGATGCATATGAGATTTCGCCTAGAGAAGCATTCTTGTAAATTTGTAGGTAGGCGGTGTTGTTGGCACCATATCTTGTATCAGAGTACTGTCCGCTGGCTGGACCGTACATAACCCAGGAGCCGACGGAATCAACTGGAGGCAGGGTCACCTTGGGACCAACTAGCGCGCCTGGAACAACAGAAAGCAGCAGTGCCAGTAAGGCCGGCCTGCACCGGTGTTCGAGACCTTGGGTGCAGGGGCACTGCCAGGGCGGGGTACACCGATTTGTTGCAACGGCGCCTTGGAAGTGCCTTCCTTGGGCCTGCCACAGCCGCACTGGTCGGGAGTGCCCAAAGGACTAGGGGTGCAATACGAATGCCTATAACCAAGCAATGCTGTCTCAAGCGCACGTTACGAACGCCACTCCTGAGACTCACTCCCTGTGATCCAACTGAACACCAAAGAGCCAGGGGCCCAGTGTGTAACATGCACCTGCAGCCCAACCAGGCAGCAAAGTGAAGGCAAATAAAGACAGTGCAACAAGCTCTCTTGGGTTTGCGAAAGGGGCACGCACAGTGGTCAGACAGGAGGTCCATTGGCACTGCTGGTGAACGTGATGGCGCTCTGATCAACCTGTTCAGGATCCACACCAAGGTCTGCTGGTGCCAGCTGACGCATGCTAAGGTCTGGGATGTAACCGGGTGGAGTATACATGGACTCGCTTGGAGGGCCGCTGAAGTTCACAGTCACCGGTGGATTGTCGGGGGAAACACGGACAAACAGCTGCCGGCTTGCCGCAGCCAAATGACATACAGCCAGCAGACACAGAACTTTGCTGCCTGAGCCCATGGCGCCCACGCTCAGGAAACAAGGTGGAAGTGGCACTACTTTGAGGGCAGGTTCCTATCTCGCTTCTGAATATAGCTGGGAAAGGCAGGATATATTAATTTACAAGTGGGATGCTATGGGAGCATCTTTGGCAGCAGGCTAGGCCAGGAGGGGGGTACAAGTGCTATGTGACGGGAAGCGGGCGGACCAGGCCGACACCCGCCAGCGCGCCGTCATGGTATCTTGGACGCTGGCAGCATGGCTTTGGGCTACAGGTCGTTCGGCTTTGCTGCATGGATTTGCAGCAGGGCCAATGAGGTAACTCCTTGGTTCCATTGGCCCCAGTTAGCGTCAAGGCTTTCCCCTGCCCGAGCTGTGCGAGGCCTTGCAGCCTAGGCTGACTTGTATTAACCGCCACCGCACTACATCCTCTGTGGTGTTGGTCCTTGTGTGCCAGACCACGCACCATGTCAGTACAATACACTCTTCCACCTCCCTGTTCGCATGGCCTGCCACCTTACCAAGAAAAGGACGAAAAGAGTTTCGAAAAAAGCTGGGGAACTGGCGGAATTGAACCGCCGACCTCTCGCACCCTAAGCGAGAATCATACCACTAGACCAAGTTCCCGGTCTACATTCCCGAGCCTGGCCCGGGCGATCGGTGCCATGTCGACATTTTCCGCTGTTTATGTCCAGGGCACTATCAAAGATCTTGGCTGTGTAGTGGGCCCCTCCATTGCGGGGGTGCCCTTAGCAGAGGCTGTGCGCCCCTTTTTGGGGCGAAGCCCCACAGGGCGGAGCCCCTTTGTGGTTACTCTGTGTGTGCGCGGGAACGTCAGGTGTGCGTCTGCGCTCGCGGGAAGGACATATCTGCGTTTGCTCCATTCTACGAGCTTCCATATCTCCTTCAAGCGCATTTCAACCGCCAAGGATATCACCATGGCTTGGATGGAGGGGAGGTTGGGGTGCCGGGGAGGCATCGCCACCGGGACACTCTGCCGTGGCCGGCCATGCCCGCGGCCACGGGTCGCCTCCGCTGCCCTTGCGACTAGCATGGTGACTTATATATATGTTTGTGGCATCCTGCTCCCTGGACAACACCAGGCAACTCTCCACGGCGGCAACCCGTGGGGCACGTATGCGTTTGAATGGAGCATCTGGGTCATGGCATCTGTTGCAACCCACAAAGTCGCCAAGCCTCTGCATCCGTTGCAAGCAACTTTGAAACTGCCTTTCTAACTTTCATTTCCTTGACACTGTGGGGATTCCAGGAAATTCTATAAAATCTCAAATTCTGAAGAAGCTCCGTTCTGGGGGGCTTCGCCCCTTTTTTGTGGCCGACTAGGCCGCCACCACTACTTGTCAAGCTTAACTTGTGGAGATCCAGTGCTCCCCCCTGAATTAGTGTGTCGAGGCTACTCCAGGATAACACCGTACCACCACCTGACCATGCTGCCAGGAGCTCCCCAATAGTGATGAGACCAATCAAGAGCCAGGCATTCAATTCTGCAAGAAGCACAAAGTCACAAATGTCACAATACACCATGAACAGTCCTCCTGAGCTTAACGGAACAGTTCTTTGCTGTAGGCTCCCTTTGTGCCGGCGCGTCACCAAGCCCGTGGCGCGCCCGGAGGCATTTCGGAAGCCAGATGGAAGCACTCTTGTGGGCTGTTCGTGGTGGAATCAAAATCTCTCTATTATTATCTCTGCAAAACAGCACTTGCCTGGCTGTGTTTCGCTAGTGCTGGTGTGATCAGCGGACAGTGCAGTGGCCTATGGCAATGTTGCACCGAGCAGCTGCGAGCCTGATCGGCAGGAGGGGACTAGTAGCCGTCGAAAACAGCGGACTTGCTGGTAGGCCCTTCTCCGGGGTTGTTGCCGGCCAGGTGGGTCTTGCAGCAGCGGTTGTCATGTGCACCTCCAGTGGACGGTTGTCCCTTGCTCACACCGACAGTATCACGACTGCTACCTTCTATTAAGCAAATTGACACTCTTGTAAAGGCGAAGCTCACAAGCCAAGCACCTCGCCTCTACCTGCAGGACACCCCTCTCAAGGCGGACCAGGTACCCAAGCAGGTCAGCGAAGACTATGGTGGCCAAGTCTCCCAGGCCCCAGGTCCGCCACTCCTGAGTGCCAGAAAGACTAACGGAATTAGTTACTTTACTTGATGCTTGGGCGGTCGCTTGGGCGGTCAAAAGTGTGCCAGCCTTTCTTGTGGGGCCGCTGTGGCTGATGCCACGGGGCCGAGCCGGTGGCTGGAAGCCTGCGCCCAACATATCTCCCCTACTTTAGAGAGAGTAACCTGCGCGTTATTGATTGATTGAATGATCGATTGAACCTGCGCAAGCACTGGCTGCCTGCACAGCCAGCTGGCTTGCCGATCGGAGAGCCACTGCTCCGCCAGTGGCGCCCCCCCTTCTCATGCTGTCGGGGGCATCTTGCTGCTTGGCGCAGAGGATGCGCAAGCGGGGCCCAAGGCAGGGGGTGCGGAGAAGGAGGAGCCTGTAGAGATGTCTAAGGAGCAGCAGGAGAAGGAAGCAGAAGAGGACGCAGCCAAGGAGCGGGCCATGGATCCCGACTCGGGCTACATTGGCTATGGCTCAGAGCAGGTAGGTAGGCCGCTTCAGTGGCCCAGCAGGGGCTCCGGGAGGTCTTCGATGACAGGCAGATGGCAGAGAGTATGTAATGGAGGAAGCTCTGTAGTATGTATTGTGGGCGAGGCTGGTCTGGGTGCAAGCTGTACCCATCTGTACTGTTGCCTGGGTCGTGAATGCGAGGCTGCTTAGGCGGTGTCAGTATGTTGCTAGCCTGTCGCAGGGAACAGGTGCGAATGTCTAGGCAGCTTTTCTGCTGTGTGCGCTGGCATTTGCTTGCAGGTCTGCGTCTGAAATTGCACCGCTGGGTTGTGGGAAGGTTGGGTTTGTTGTACTACAGACTGTCTGTTGATGGGAGAGGTCTTATGATCACCAAAGTCAGTCCACCAACCAGAGGTCCCTCTTATGACTGCAGGCTCATCCGGTCCCGCCCCAGGCTGATATGTACTCGGGTGGCGATCCCACAGCAGGATCCGATGCCTCAACTTCTAAGGAGGAGGAAGGCGCCAAGGGGGGGAAAGGGGCTTGATGCAATAGCTTGGGTAATGGCGTCCGAGTACACTTGTACTAGTATAGTGAGTACTTTGCATACTAATGGCGCGAGGGGCTCGTGCTGCTATGCCTGGGTGCGGCCTGGGTGCATGACTCAATCTCTTTAGGTTTCTCACTTGCGCAGAAGGGTACCTGTTTGGCCTCAGCACAAGTGATATGATACTGGGTTTGTTTCTGCGTGGCAGGCACTTAGACGCAGCTGTAGGTTTGAGATGTTATCGAACATGGCAACAACCCTCCCCTTGTGGGGTTCATTGAGAAAACGTGGTCTGAAGCTGATGCCTGCCAATGTGCTGGAAGCCAGATGGCTATGCGGCTTTTACCTGGGACCTATTGCGCACTAGCAGTGGGTGGAGGACAGAAGGACCAACATATCAATGCGGACAGGTAGGCTAGTAACGATGGTACGAGTGGCAAATGGGAGAAAGGAAACGCTCTAATGAAAGCAGGAAGTCAGCAAGCAGCGCAACCTGCCGGTGGGGCCGGCAATACAAAAAGTCAACAACCTCTACTTGCTAACTTGTGGTGTGCCTCAAGCGGTAGCATTGGCCCGGCGAGCCAGGAAGTGAGCTGCTCAATAGCGAGGCTTGGCAGATGCTACTTCAAGGCCAACATCTTTTTATACGAGCTAGCCCCGACCCGTGACAGGTGTCCTCGCTCACAATATGGCACATACCCCTACACCTTCCCCTTCACCAACCCTTGAAGGACCTCAATCCGTTCAGTGTCCAGCGCCACAGCAGGGACACTTGCCGGTAGGCTGGTGGCCCCCTTATATGCTAAGGCCCAGCTGCAAGCCAAGGGCCGCGTGAATCAGGAACAGCGCCATGATGCCTGTCCCCAGGTATGCATGCTGCACGCAGTCAAACGCGGCTCCTCTGGGCTTTTTGCAAGGCGTGATGCAGGTACGCCAAGCTACTGGCCAGACCAGTGCTCGCCAGCCCAAGCATCATGACAGACGCTAACGAGAGCATAAGTCTCTCCTAAGTTGTCAGTACAGCTCGCCCCTGACTCTCCCCTGTTTGCACCGCCTGCCAGCATCAAATAAACGCTGGTGACGTCAGGACGAACTGTCTGGGAGGAGAGGTGCAGTTTCGTCAGTGGTCCCGCCTTTGTGGCCTGGCAGACAAACAAGCAGATGCCAGCATGACGCCAGGCAGCGTCACAAGGGGGGGGCAAGCAGCAGTAGGGTCTTCCTTTGCGCTGGGCTACCCCAGGATGCAACCCTCTCCACCGGTATGCCCCAACCCGACCCGGCCAGCCCGCTGTGTCACTCACCAGGCCCCTGGCATTGGAATCGTCCTCAAAGAACAGCGGCAGCATGGCCTGCAGCCCCAGCAGCACCAGGCCCCCCAGCCCGGTCCAGGCATGCGAGCTGGAAAAGATATCCTTGCCCTGCGCCAAGCGGCACGTGATACTTCCTGGTCAGAAGAATGTCCTTAAGCGTGCTCCCATGCCACCCACGCCCAAGGTAAGCCGGTAGTACGAGTCTCGCGTGCCTAGCTCTAATGTAACACGAACTGCATCTTCCCATGGCGACTTTGCAAGTGCACTTGCAAGCTGCATGCAACAGTATGGGACCCAACGGGTCAGTCACTAACACAACCAACGCCACCTGCCCATTGTAATCATGCGATCTGCCAGTTTGACATTCCGCTAAACCATCTGCAGCCACACCTGCATAATCAAGCTCATGGTGCCGCCCACAGCGCCCAAGGCAAAGAAGATGGCCATGCCCAGTGCCAGCTTGGGGTGCGCATCCTGCGCTGTCTTGATCACTTCTGGGTTGTCGGACAGACGGATCTGCCAGCCCAGGTAAGTCGCACCATAGCCGCCCATGGCTGTAGCAAAGGTGTCCCCTTAGCTCACTTGTGATCAGGCACTGGTTCCAGCATTTCATGAATGGCTAAGGTTGCCGGGCACATATAGGCGATGCAAAGACAAGCTCGAAGCTCCTGTCCGCAAACTTCTAGTTGCCAGTCAGAGGATTGGCCGGCCTGCTTGGTCGGCAAGGCGTTCCCAGTGTGGCAGACAGCTGTCAGCTACACTACCGGCCTAGACTGGACTTGCCTAGAAGCACCACAGCCATGTTGCCTGGGTGTCCTGCAGCCAACATTGCATTGTAATGACTATACTTGGGCTTCGTATCACACTATCTAGGTAGGCCGGGCATTCTGTATGCAGCCGTGGGCACAGGAAGGGTGCACTCTAATGCCCAATAACATTCAGGGTTACGAGCTTACCCCAGTGGATGAGGGGCTCGGGCAGACCAAGGCTACTGAAGTAGGCTGCGGGTCCCTCGAGAGCTGCCCTGATAGGGTTCACAGCCGCCAGTGCCAGCACTGTGAGGACATGCACGAGGACGTCAGCACACTGCCTTGAAAGACGGGTCCTGGGACCTTGTCGGTTGCATAAGTGTCAGCCGACTTAGTGTCAAACATATGGCGGCACACTGCTGCCACCGATCGTTCTCACTCGGTATCAAGGAGGAGTTCAGCAGCGTCTCCTTGGCCCTCTTGGGTTGATCACTGTTGCCCGTTCTTGGAACAAGCTGGTCCTGGCAGACTGTCGGTCTCATAGCCGCGGCCCTAGCTGGCATCCTGGCCATGCCCATCATAGTAGCCCTCGTTCTTAACGTACTGGACAGTATCTAGGCCTGGACGGCTGCTGGTGGTAACAACGGACGGCTGGGCGCACAAATCATGGACTGGGAACCAGGACAGATGGTTGAGGTTGTGGACACATCCCTGCTGGGCATGCTGAGCATGTCTGTGGGGTTTAGAACCCTGCGCCAGCCGCCAGGCATGGGACACTTTCACTTATTCTGCCGACAAGGTAGCTGTCTTAGGGCTCTCCATACATGCTTGGCCTTCAGGGACAGGGCCTAGATGGACCAGGCTGATACAGAAACCAGCGCGACATGATACCAGTCACCAGACTACCAACTGCCACCTGTTCCTCGCGCCATGCAGGTGCAATACAAAGACACGAAGCTAGAAACCAACATCAACCGGGCTACTGCGAGTTAGTGCTCCAGTCGTATGGCCGGAAAGAAAACTTGATGTCATGCGCTGGGTCCTTGGCTCTCGCCATGAGAGCCTCCAGCTGCTGCTTTGACTCTACAGGCAATGCAGGCAACATAATGTTAGCACAAGCGGAAATTTCATGTGGCAGAGTCACAGCAGCTTGTTTCTGTCAGGCCCTCTTTCAAGCCTAGGGTTCTGCAGTTGAACCCACAAAGAAAGGGCAGCATGGCTGTGACGCCCTCCACCCAATAGGAAACCTATCCCCTCCCCATCCCAGGCCACATCTCCGGCCTGGAGAGCATGCCAGTCACATCAGGCTGCTGCACCACCCGAATGCACGTGCACCAATGACCACAAACAGGGCCCCGTACCTGGTGGAAGGTACTGGGACAGGAAGCCTAGGAGGTCTCGCTTGCTGCCAAAGTCCCCACCATACCACTTCAAGATCATGGAGAGGCTAAGCTCAGAGCGCTCAGGATATACCTCCACCTCGCCTGCAACATCCGAAGACCCATGGGCCGACCTTCTGTGCATCTTGCGTCCACCAGTGCAACGTACTCGCACCTCACATATTAGCACTCATGTGACTAAGCCGATGGCAAAGCCAGCAAGTTAACGTACACAAAGTCCTGATTGCAAGCATTGCATAAACCCTTGGTAGGTGGCGGATGACTTTCAGGGGCGGACAGTGCTCAAAGCAGAAGCTTGCGAGCCAGACCAGCTCACTTGCACAGAAGGCAGAGGCGGCTGCTGCCAGGCCAAAGTCCAGGTTTTCTGGTGAGTACACCTTGATGGCCGGGCATGAGGCAGCGCCACAGTTGAGGGCAAAGTGGATGCGAGGGTCCACAGGGCGGACCGCCTGCCGGCAATGCAGGCCAAAAGATGGAGACTGAGATTCCAGTTGGAATCTACTATAAGCGATGGCACGAGGCTTGCCAGGCTTGCGTCAACCATTTATAGCCAGGGACGGAGCATGGCTGCTCAGTGCAGCGCCTTTTCACACTATGTACTGGTAGATATGCCATCTTGACGGCTTCGGTCTCAGCACCAAAGCAGAGCCCCTACAAGTCTACAAGGTAGATGACGGACCCACAACACCTTCAGACTTGCACATCCACGAGGCCAGTGTCCATACCAGGCACAACACCCTCCCCACACCCTCCTTACCAGTTGCGCCCTGGGGTCCCCTTGCTTAAAGGGCCGCCCAGCCCACTCCGGCTTCCCCACCAGCGACCACAGAGAGGCCGGGCTGGGGGTGTTACCACGCAGGATACCGTGCTCGATCTCGTCGCTGGAGAACTCAAAGCCGCCAATCACATACCGGATGCCGCTGTACCATTTTGCCCTGCACCCACACAGCATGCATGCTGATGGCGAAGCCGATGGGCTGGCCATGGCTAGGAGTGTGGGAAGGACGAGCCAACTGACTTTGCAGGCCTTCCCAACACCAGCAGCGACATGTGAATAAGGTGCATTCAAGAAGCCAGACACCTCCAATGATTACTGTAAAATACAGTATCCCCCCATTTTATCGTGGAACTTCCAGGCCGCCTGTGTGGTGGTGCCTCCGCAGAAAGGCGCCTGCAATCAGTCTTGATCGGCTTTCCATTCCTTAGAGACCTTGCCAGGGCCAGCAGGTGCACACAAACAGCAGTGCTCGCTCGCCTTTGTAGGGCGTTGGTGGCAGGGCCAACTTCGACCAGCGCATGGACCACCAGGGCATTGTAGATGTTTATGGCGAAAGCCATCAACTCCTCCCGGGGTAGCGAGAACAGGTCAACCTGCGCTCAACAAGCGCGGGTTGTGCGGCACAAGTCACTAGATGGCAGGTAGCAAGTGACCTCGAGCTGTGACCTGCTGCACCGTCCTGGCTTTGCAATTCTGCACAACAAACCGACTTTATGCCACACCTTGACGGCATTTGCATGACAAATGCAAAACCTGCCCGGCAATACCCACTAGTGCGCAGCACCTGCCTTCTGGAGCTCGGCAGTGGCATCAACAAAGCGGCGCCAGTCAGGGTCTGCCCGCAAAGCCGTATAGTTTAGTTTCTTGCCATCGCTGCTGGTGTAGCGATCATAGAGCTGCAGCAGCGCCCGCCGAATATCCTCGGCCACCTGCAGCCTCAGCCAATGGCATCACTGAGTGCCATGCAGCAGGGTGGTGGCCTACTTGAATAATTAAAAAAAATGTTTAAATAATATAAATATAACATATGCTAACGAGCAAAAGGACAGTGTCTGATAGTAATCTGTATGAGGGACAAGGAACAGTAACATAGGAATACGACGCGTGGATGCTACATGATCCGAAATGATAAATTGCCGAGTGCCATCCCCGTCCCCCGTGCGAGCAGTGGGAACCAACACTGGACACGCTTGGGACGAAAACAACCTCACCAGCAACATGCAAGTATGCCACCGCCCAGCAACAGTTCTATGTGCTTGGTTGCTCACAAGGTTTGACGTAGTGCACCCGGCTATGTACAGCTGAGCTCATGAGAGCATGCTGGGGCAATATAACTGCATTTCTACCTAAGCTCGAATACCGTCACAAAGGTGACTCCCTTGCCCTGGCTCACACTACCAACCCAGCCAGCAGCAGGCCAGGATGTGCACAGGCGTGAGGATTGAACGCCGCAACTCACCGCCTCAGCTGGTCGCGCCGGCCCAAACCACTTGTAGTGGGCATTCAGCGGCCGCCCCAGCCTCGCCGGCACGCCCCCTTCGCTCACCAAGCGCAGGCCTGCCTCCGGCTGCGCTTGCAGCAGTGCCCCATCGATGGGCACGTCCTTACTGCCCCAGTCTGGCCCAGCCTTGGCAGCAGCGGGTGCCAAAAGCTTGCCTAGTAAAGGTACTGCAGCCAAGCCATGCCTGCTGTGCCCAGCAGTGCTGGAAGAGTATGGCGGCAAGTCTACTGTCAGCAGTTGGGCAGACTGCAACCGTGCCAGCGACTGCAGCGCTGCCTCTGCCTGCAGACCTCGGCTGCTGGCTAGCCAGTCCACGACGGCTTGCAGGATTAATGTGTGGTTGCCGGCCCCTCTGCAAGACATAACAACCTCTTGTTCCCTTGCATCAAACACTTAGCAGGGGAGCCTAGCAGCTGGCACACTTGAGAAGCCGGGTTGTCATCATCACCAACGCTTGCAGGGAGCCAAAGGCAGCTGTACCTGGCCACGCCTGCCCTCCGCAACTCTTCCGCCAGCTCCTGGTCCTCCGTTGACGCACGGGGGCTTGCAGGTGAGGTACTGCCCTGCATAACACGGTCAGCTGGGGTCTGTGAATACCAAGTCCATGGAACAGGTTTTAGCATGAACAGCTCCATTCGTTCAGGGAGGGAAGGAACAATTCCTGCTTAACGTCAGCCAGGAGTCTGTCGAGGGGTCCTCAGGCCACGTGTTCCATGCATGGCTCAACGGCTTCCAGTTCTAGGTGCTTGTTAGTTGCCCGCCTCCCAGCTCGTTCATCACCTGTGCAGCCGGCCCACTCTGCTGCTGGACAACCTGCCGAATCTCAGAAGGCAGGGGCTCTGCTGGGGCGCTGGCCAGAAGTTCCTGGAAGCTGCCATCTTCCAATTTAGGAAGCAGCTCAGACGCCCCGCCAAACAGTGAGCCGCCCACAAAAACCTGCATGCAAAAGGAGGGGTCCATCCAGGCAATGAAAGAGCCTGCTAGAACATTGGATCACTGCATCAGGATAAGTTTGTGCCCGCACGCTGGCTACAGATAGGCTATTTCAAAAAAGCACACAGAGCCGCACACCTGAGGTACTGTTGCCCGCCCAGTCAGCTGCTTGACAGTGTTGAGAGCCTCCAAGTTTCCGGACAGCTCAAGCTCTTCATATGCGATGCCTGCTGCCTGCAGCGCACCCTTGGCTGCCTTGCAGTGTGGGCAGCCAAAGGTGGTAACAACTGCAACCCGCGGTTGCTGGTCAGCCTGCTGTTTAGCTGCTACAGCTTTGGCTTGGCTCATTATCATGCCTCGGTTGCTCGGTGATCTGCTGATCTGAACTAGCTTCCTGAGTTGACAGTCTCCTTGGACAGAGTGGTGCCGGAGGAGACCCCAGCTGGCTCGAGGAAACGCAGCTCCACTGATTAGCGGGGCTGCAGCCCTGGCACCCTGTCCCAGAACTAAGGAAAACTTTTGGTAGTGCATTCTCTGCATGCCTGACCGTGAGAGGACCGTGAATTCTACTTACAAGCAACCTTCAATGAGTAGTCAGCCTTACATGATGGCTCGGCGGGAGTGCTTGCTGACAGGAAACAACTCCAACCCTTGCACCTTGGATGCGGATCTGCCTGAATGCAATAAGTGAGCCGTGCCCCAGTCTAGGTGTCCCTGTCTGGCTCTGCACCCGGGGCAACCTGCTAAACCTATAGCACAAGGCCGGCGGGCTCTTATCTTCCTTGGGTAGGTTCTCTGCATCAAGCTTTTGTTTGGGTGTTGCTGGTCAGCTGAGGCTTGGAGGTCCAATGCAGCGCTGCTCTCCAGCATTGCCGCTACTTTCACTCACTCCCTAGCCAGTTGGCATGTTACTTATAAGATCTGTAACCGTGTTTGACCTATTGGAGGGTGGAGGCCGGTCCTGCAGGGCTTAAATTGCTGGCTGACCAACTTGGCATGCACAACTTCTGCTATCACTGTTCGGAGTGGGCAACCCCCTACTGTCTGCTTGCAGTGCAAGCATGGCAGCAGCACGGGTGCAGCAGCTGTTGAGCAAGACCAAGGCGGCCATTGAGCCCGCATACCAGGCGGCAAGAGGCCAGGTTGTCAAGACGTATAAGTCACAAATGGCCAAGGGCGCAGAATACGTTGTTAAGGTAACCAGGACCCGATTGGGAGTATAGCAGCACTTTTTAGACTCGTAGCTTTCTCAGGGTTGTTTTCCTCCTGTAGGTGGGGCGCTGGCAGGCTTCTCACAGGGATTAAGTGTTGTCTTTGTGCTGGCAGACACTGTACATGTGGCAATTGGGTTGTGGCAACCACGGCAAATGAGGTCGGAGGGCTGAGCCTTGCTTCTGCGTTGTGGACAGTACTAGTAGTGTTTGGATGTGTGCAGGACCCAGCAGCAGCAGACAAGCTTCTGAAGCAGTGGTTTTACACACAGCTTTCTCGGTAAGTTAGAAAAGAGAAGGTACTTGGCAGTGGCAGCATATGCAGCAATGAGCTGAAGCACCA
Organism: Parachlorella kessleri; assembly: GCA_001598975.1. NCBI lineage: Eukaryota > Viridiplantae > Chlorophyta > Trebouxiophyceae > Chlorellales > Chlorellaceae > Parachlorella > Parachlorella kessleri. The sequence continues at coordinate 14,639 of BBXU01002050.1, forward strand.
TCGGACGCCGGCCCTGTCTGGCTGTCTCTCTGACTTGCTATTGCCCTTTTGCGTCTGAGGAGCTTTTTGAGCTGCAGGATACCCACTACCATTGAGGCAAGCAAAGCTGAGTATAACACTCTGCGTGGGAGGCTGGCAAATTACAAGGAGCTGCCTACAACTGAGGTGAGCAAGGGGCCACAGTGCCTATGCCTAAGAGCTTGGATAAGGTAAAGCTGTGATGACAAACGGCAGCAACGTCGCATGAGACCATGAGCACTCGGCAGCTGCTGCTTGGGCCATGGTCACCCCAGCAGCGGCTACCCTTCTTACATGACTCTTACCAATGAACGGCAATGAAGTGGGGGACACTCTGCCTAGCCATGGCGCAAGCTGTAAATGTAGCTTGTAGTAAGAGTGCAAGGGATGATGGCCAGGACTAAATGGGTTCCTCGATGCCCTGCAGCTTGCAACATACCTTGCCTTTGGCGCGGAGGTCTATGCCTGGTTCTGTATTGGCGAGATTGTTGGCCGCGGCGGCAGCATCACGGGCTACAATGTTTGAGTCAGCAACTGGAGCTGGCAGCAAGGTCGCAATATCGTCGTCACGCGGGGGTTTGGGGCGACAGTTGGCAGAAGCCAGCGTCACCACGTGTTAGCATCCGGCGAGGCCTTCATGGGTAGAAGCTGGTGCACAGGGCTGAGCCCACGTTCATCATGCTGCGCTTGCGAGTTTTGTGGTTCTATTTTTGCGTTATACCTTAACCACCACAATTGAGGCTGACAGCACAGTCAGTTTGGCAACGACTTTGTCAAGACAGTTGGACTCACAGTATGAGAGCACACCACCCGCAGCGGGTTGCAACATCAAAGGCAAAGAGTTGGCACTTATAGCACTGCCATCTAGAGACTGGCTATCACAAGTGCCAGCAACGCACAGACATCAGCAAACACTCCATCACAAGACTACAAGCTAGTTAGGCTAGTCAGCACTTAAAAAGACTGCCTTTGAGGTCGCACTCCCTGCCGCTAACATCAACAGCCCAGATACAGGAGCAAAGTTGGCACTGTCTTGCCCAGTTTGCGCTCACACAACCTCCCAACCTGCCCGCCTAAATATATGAGGCAACCAGTATCTGCATGCTTGCAAACCCCAAGCAAACCCCAAACGGAATTCGATTGCTACAAAATAGGCTATAATAGATATAAAGAGAGAATTACTGGCTCAGAACTCAGGCAAGACTCAGGCTCATTCTGCATCAGCCCTGTCAGTCCAATCCAGTCCAGCCCAGCTCTACTCACTGATGCACTACCTGCCACCCAAGCTAATAAAGACGAGCATTCGTTGCTGACAGTGGGCTGCCAGGCTGGTGGTGGGCATAAACCCTCCCCTCTTGGTAATACCATTCAACTGCCCCTCTCATAACCTGAGCCCGCAGGGGGGGAACTTTTCCGTGGCCGCCGCTTGGTGTTTGATATTATGTGCGCCAGGTCCTCCTGCAAGAAGATCGCAGGCAAGGGTTTGACTCATGGCCACCAGCCACCCGAGTGTATGACAGCCAAACACCTCTGACTTGAACGCTTGCAGGCCGGGCTAGCCGGCCGAAAAAAGCAGTGCAAACAACCTTGACCCACAGGCCACCCCACAAGTGCATGACAGCCGACCATCTCTAACTCGGAGCTTGCAGGCCTTACTCCTTGCAACCCAGACTGACAGGCCCAAGCACGCCTCACCTGTATTTCGTGCTCCGTCAGTGTGACGTTGTAGAAGGGCCTCTTGTAGGGCCACAGGTTTGCAGCAGAAGGGACAGGCATCGCCCCGGGGCCAGTGAATCTCGACAGGGACGGCTAGGGAGGACCAGGGTCGGGTTGCTGTGCACAGGGTCTGGAGTGGCTTTGGGCAACAGAAGGCAAGGTTGGACTCCGGTTGCACCTGGGGTACGACACCAAGAAGGACTTATTCAACAAAGGTGCAGCTGCCTGAAGCGGTGAAGAGGCAAGGGGCTGCGTGCAACAAAGGCTCGAGGCTTTGGCGCCCCTAAAGTCTGGGCCAGCTGGGTTGGGTGCTGCAGCAAACTGCATTATTAACTGTTCCAATTAACCAGTAGTGTAAAAGTGGTGCTCGGAGCCTGCTTCAAGGTGTCCAGCGCTCTTGGGTTGCAAGTCAGGTGCACTGATCATCAACTCGAAGATGGACGTGTTGGAGACTCGAGCTGGAGATCTCTTGGATAGACTGACGGACTGCGGGTAACTGGGCTATGGGCAAGCTGCCTGCACGTATGTGCACATGTTGTGCCACTCTTGCATCCAGCGCCACTTGGGTGCTCTGTGGTAAAGCCAATTGCTAAAAAGGCGAGGAGGTGCGCTAGCTCTCGCACCCCCAAGTCGGCAACTGGCACAGCACTACCCTCCACGGAGTTATGGTGAGCTAGCCTGAGCATGGCAAGCCCATAAAGGCTCGTGGAACAACAGCAGTGAAGAGCTGCCACCAGCAACCCAGTCAGCACTGCAGCCTACGAGGCAACGGTCACCCCTCAAGGAATTCTAACTCTACTGCGTTGCAGGCTGGGAAGCGGGCTGACAGAAGAGGACTTATATGGGCGGGGCGTGAGGGAGCCTCTGCGAACCTGTTGCACCCAGCTGGCCCACAGGCTGTGGGCACTGTGCCTACAGCTGAATCTGCATGACCTTCGAGTTGTACAGGTGCATCCATGTAGGGCGCTTTGCTATTGTATGCAGTGCATGGTAATCTGATTCCGGCCAACAGCGGGCTTTGAAGGTTTGACATGGGTGCTCCGTGGAGGTTGTGGTGATGTGCTATGCCAAGTTTGGGGTTGGTTGTTTGTCTACTCAGTACTGTCTACTCAGTATCTCGCTGGGTCGTTCAAGTTTGAATGGCACGCCCCTGTAGTTTGATATGGCTATGTAAAGTTTCACATGGCAGTGGTTTTGCTCCATGTTGTTTCTTCCCATGTTGTCCTGACTGCAGACGGCTGTAAATGACCTGCGGCAGGCGGCCATCAGCGAGCAGGCGTCAGCCAGCGGCCGTTTGGATGCTGCAAGCATCCGGCTGCTGCAGGCCCTAGACCCCACCTTTGAGCCCTCGGCCCCAGCTGTAGCTGCTGATACTGGGCCAGCTGCTAGTGTCGGGGCAACTGCTAGCCCCAGGCTGGAAGTGCTGGAGCTGCTGGTAGCGTGGCTTCAAGGCGCAACGTCAGTGGTAGCAGCACGGCAGGCCCAGCAGGCATCAACGCAGGCACCAGGCAGCAGCAACCACCAAGGTGGCGCTGCTGCTGGTGCTGCCGCTGTTCCAACAGCCGCCGTTCCAGCAGCCGTCCAGCAGACTATAGCTGGTGGCTCTGCTGAAGCGGACATGCAAGATCCACTTGCGGTAGAGCTGTCGCGGGCGCTGCATGGCCTGGCAGCGCTGCTTGAGTTGCCGCGGCCGGGCGGCGGCTGGCCTTCCGCGGCAGCGCTGACTGCTGACCTGCACGCTGCGCTGGGCGCTGCAGTGGCACAGCTCCCACCAGGCTTCTTTGAGCCGCTGCTCCCGCCGGGCTCTCTGAGCGCACAGCAGGTGGGTCGGTCACACTATCGGTAGAGGTAAGGCTCTCTGGCAATTGCAAACAGTGCTGCATGCTGTGAATGATGGTGGGGTGGTATCTGTTGCATGATGTTTTAGCAGGTGGTGTGCTGACCGGCATCCGCTACATAAGGCAATCCTTCTCATTAGGTGTCTGCACCAAGAATGAAGGGAATGGACGGGGTGCATTGTTGGTGGCATCAAGACTCCCATTCCAAGATAATGGAAACCCAACTTCGCTGTCGTGTGCAGCAGATATTTCCCGGTAGTTTGCACCCTCTCCGCAGTTGGAGACATTGACCGAGGTGAACCAAGCTCTGCACGATGAGTATGCCTTGCGGCGGCGCATGCTTACGGAGCGTGTGCGTGTCACACTGCAGTCCTTCCTCTGGTCAGGGCGCCTCAAGGAACAGGTCTGTTGCTGGGGGTGCTTAATGCTGGGGGTCCTAGAGGCAATTGAACAGTTGTGTGTTGTGTTGTGAGCAGGCATGGGTCATCACGACAGGTAGGTTGCAATTATCCCCGGCCAGGCTTGGAGGAGTGCCCGTGTTGTATACATTAGGCAAGTCTGTAACTTGCATACTGCATACCGTGCCAAGCCTTTGCTCCCAAGGTGTGCCAGGCCTCTGCAACAGCTCCGTCCTGCGCACCCTGCAGGGGACACAGGCGCAGGCACAGGCTGTTGTGGATGGTGCAGCCCAGCTGATGGGTGCAGAGCCAGCAGTGACGCTTGAAGATGTGCTCAGGACCACCGCAGGTGAGTCACTCCTCCCTGCTGCACCAATCACACCCAGCTAGCGTGCATGGTTGCATGTGGTAACTTTGGTGGCACGCTGTGCCCGCCTGGGCGCAGTTGAAGTTGGGGTGGACCCACTGAAACCGTTAGCGTCATTACAAGAACTTTGCACCTGCACACCTGGCGGCCTTAAGCCGCCTTTGTGGTCTGCGGCCTGCAGGAGATTTGCTGGCTGTGATGGAGCGTGCCACCAGTGGGGAGTCTGGTGTGGAGGCCAGCGTGAAGGCGGTGCTCATAGGCGCGGTGCCGGACAGGGGAGGCAGGCCCGAGGGCAGGGCCAGGGTGGCTGACATGCCGGCTTGGGCGCCGCGGCGGGTGTCTGGTGAGCGGTGGGTGGTGGGGTTGGGCTGCAAGCTGGGAAAGCAAGGTCGGAGTTGCTGACATTGCCCCAGCGGGTCTCTTCCTGTGCACCTGCTAGCTGCAGTTGTAAATCTGTGCGCAGCCAAATTTGTGTGCCTGTACTTGTGATGGCTTGTGATGGGGGATGTAAAGAAGCTGCAGCTGTCGCACTCTGGTGCCTCAGGCATGGTTGGCCCGGCAACTCCTGCAGATGGGGGAGGGCGAGGTGGCAGATGTGGGCACCGCGGCAGTGGCGGCGGCGGCCGGGTGCAGGGCGGCTGGCAAGGAGGTGGCAGCCGGGAAGGCGGTGGCAGCAGCGGTGCAGGAAAGGGTGAGTTGACTGTGCCCTGCAAAGCTAGGTGCACATGCGGGTATGCTTCCTGGGGTCGGACCCTGTGTATCCCACACTGCATGGCCTCCCTTAGTGTTCCGTTTAGGTTCGTGTATGAGTTCAACGTGTTAGCAGCCCTGCTGATCCCATGAAGAAATGAGGTGATTCATGTTTATGCACACGGAAGTTATTTGGGTGGGGTGCACCCCAGCTTGTTCTATTGTTGCGCCCAGCTGGCCAGGCTGTCATCATTTATGTGCAGGTGGCCAATGGGCAGGCAGCGGCCGAGGGGCCGGCGGCAGGGGCGGACAGTTTGAGTTCCAAGGGTCAGCCAAGCGGGGTCGCAGCGGGCACTAGATGGCGGCGGCTGCAGCCCCTGTTGCCTGGCGTGAAGGGGCGCCCTGGAACTTCAACCACTTACGCGCCCTGCTCTCCATTTTGCCAGGAATGCTGTATGTAGCATCCAGCAGCACGCTATCCCCGTTGGGCATCACTAGCTCTTCGCTGCTGCTAGTGATGGAAACCTAAGAGGAACAGCAAAAGGTCTGGCATCGGAAGGTGTCCCCACAGGTCGACCCAGAGTAGGTTTCCGATATGAGATGGCGGCACAGTCACTGTAGGCACGGTGCGTTGTGCTTGCAGGTTTTGAGGTGGGGCTTGTGAAAGTGCTATCCATTGATCGACAAACAAGGTTGCAACGGTTTGTGCCAGTTCCATTACTGCCTGTCCCTTGCTTACCTGGAGGGCGCTGGTGAACCGGTGTACTGGCTCTCATCATTGTGGATAGATATCATGGCTATAGAGAATGTGAGGTGTCCAAGCTGGCCCTCCACCTTTCGAGGCATTAGCTCGGCAGTGTGGAAGGCCATGCAAGGGTATAGCAGCCACCGCAAGCGATGCTTCGCCCCTTGTCGTGCAATTTGCATGACGTCCAAGGTTGCGCCCATGCTGCGCCCGTGCGGTGAATTCGCTGTACATGGCAACTTTGCAGCTCTCCTAGGATCCTTCCATTTCCTTCCGCATGTTGTTGTGGGGCCGTTCACTGCACGTTCAGCACTGCTAGCAAGGCCATGGAGCGGGCCAAAACACCAGTGGCCAACAGAACTTCCTCAGGCAGCCTCCGCTCCACCGGCACTGGGGAGGCTGCTGCAGCCAAGATGTCCAGCATCGGGCTTAAGTCTTTTAACAAAGCCGGCGTGCAAGCCCGACCAATGACCAGCAGCAAGGCAAGATCAAGGCTGATCGGTAAGCCAAGCTAGGCGAAGCAAACGAGCTTCTTATGTACCGCGCTCTTTTCTTCCTGCAGGGGGCAGGCTATATTTCAGCAGGGCGAGTGGGCACGGCTGGGGCTGGCAGCAAGGCGGGCGGGCCAGGTACAGCCCAAGAACAAGCACGACAAATGGAGGAACGCGTGCACACGCTTCTTGAACAGTGTGCCGACCTTCGCTCCCAGGTCGGTGCAGATATAATCAAACCTGCCCCACAGGCAGGGCTATGAAGCAAGACAGTTCAACTGCGTGATGACCAAAGCCTAAGATGTACAGCCCCTTGGGAGTGCCTCAGGCATCAGGCAGCACCGTGGCAACTTTCTTGCGCAGTAGGTGCCTGTCGCAGGGTGACACAGCTTCAGCCGTGGATGCTGCCAAGGAAGCTGCACGCAAGGAGCAGAAGCTTTGCTCCCTGCTTGAAGGGACTGGGCAGGCAAGTGGCAGCAGACGCCAATTTCCACTGCATCTCCCTATCAGTCAGCGATCTGAGCCCGGAGCGGCAACACTGGCTTGGGTACATGTTCCCAAGGATTGCTACGAATTTAGCAACCCTGGTGCACCGCTCCTGTAGGCTGACCAGGTCAGCCTTGACCTCAAGTTTGCGGTGAGCCTCAACCTTGCCGGTGCCTTTCATGCCAACGGGCAGCCACAGGACGCCCTCAATACGTACACCCAGATCATAAAAAGCAGAATCTTTCCTCAGGTGCGCTGCGTGGCTTTCGTTGTCCATGGCATGTATGTATTTGCAACACTCTCGGTCGCTCCAGTGCTTCCTACATTTTTTTGAGCGCTTCCTGTTGCATGGTTGCGCTCGCACGGCTACGGCTTCTCGAAGGTAGCTTAGCCAGGACTTTGCCTGCCATTTTCAGGCTGGCTGGCTGCGGCTGAATATGGGCAACATCCAGATGGAGCAGGAGCAGTACGCCCTGGCAGTGAAAATGTACCGCATGGCGCTAGACCAGCTGCCCCCGGCTCTCAAGCGCATGCGGCTGAATGTGCAGCGCAATATTGGCATAGCGTTTCTGCGGGCGGGGCGTTTCCAGGTAGGAGCGGCAGAGCAAGTCAGCCAGGGACGGGCTGCACAGCACTGCTTGAAGGGTTAACCTGGCTACCAGTGTGCTCTGTCAGCAGCGCATCAGCATCAGTCCGCGGTCTATGCGATCTATTTTTGGCCTTGTTATGACTTTGCCATGTGTTACCCAGCCGTGCGACCCACTGTTGCCTTGGTTTGCAGGACGCCTATGACACTTTTGCATCTATCATGACAGATGGACCCGACCACCAGACGGCGTTCAACCTGGCTCTGTGCTGCTGGACCATGCGGGATGTGGAGCTCATGAAACAGGCCTTTCTGCAGCTAATACAGGCGAGAACGCCTCTTTGACCGCTTGCAAATGCAAGGCAGGCTGTGACTGCTAGCCGACCGCCAGATTGCCATGTTATAAAACCGCAAAGGTCACACAGGTGCTGGGGTGATGGGCATAACTCGGATGGTTATAATGGATAATGTTAGGTCTTAGGATCCATCGCCCATTGCAGATCCCGCCCTATTTAGATGACAGCGCCAATGACAGCGAGGAGGACCTGGCCCTTGAAAATGACCCGTTGCAGCTGGAGCTGCGACAACGGCAGCAGGAGGTGGACAGGTGAGTAATAGTACCACTGCATTGCCGGCTCCTAAGGCCTGCGGTTGTCGTTCTTACACTGAGCATGACCCATTGCCTGTTTGGTGAAGCAATCCACCTAGCAGCCCAGGGGTCAGCATTGTAAGCGAAGCTGGACGACATTGATGCAGCATGGCTTTTTGGATTCCTTCTTATAGCCGGGTTGCCCCTGCTCCAGGTACATCTTGGTGGTGGCCCGCCTGGTGGGACCCCTGCTGGACCCCGCGGACCTCAGCGTGGGGTATGACTGGTGCCGGCAGCAGCTGGTGCAGGCAAACTACCCACAGCTGGGCAACGAGGTGCAGCTGGCCAAGGCGTGGGCATATCTGGGGCGCAAGGAGTACCACACGGCAATCGGGATCCTCAAGGTGTGTCTGCCCAACTGCCTTGCCATGGAGGTCAGGCAGTGGGGTGCTGCTTTCGCCCGCAGCGGAGGGATATCGAGCGCAATGCACAGCAGAAAGCACATCGCAGCCAATGCTTCTGGAACCAGTGGCAAAGCGGTTGCTTGCGCATGAATTGCAGGACTTTGAACGGGCAGACAGCCGCACGCGTGCCCAGGCCGCCATCAACCTTTCAACCCTGCACCTGCTGGAAGGGGAGGTTGAGACAGCTGCTGGATATGCAGACTTCTGCTTGGGGGTGAGTGTTGCTCTCTAATCTGTAGGGTCGTGTGCGAATCCAGCTCTTCCTAAATCCAAGCATTGGGAAGGAGCCCTGCTGTGCCTAGGGATTCCATGTTGACTTTGCTGTCACCCAAGGCTTACATGTGCCCTGCACATGTGACAGGGCGCGATTCCCCTCTCCTGCTCCAGGTTGAGCCAGAGAATCCTGCAGCCCTGATCAGCCGTGGAAATGTTCACCTGGCTGCCGGCCAAGCTGAGGCTGCCTTGCAGCTGTACGAGGACGCTCTGCAGGCAGATCCACTCTCAGTGCAAGCTTTGTACAATGTTGGGTGCGTGGTCACTTCGGTCCTGTCCACCATGTTCTGGCTCCTGTGGCGTATGTAAATTGCTTGAAATCATGCTTCCTGTTGTGCGGAGGTGCAAGGCTGCTTACACTTGTTGTGGAAAATCTGTTCATTGCAAACCGGCTGTCTAGGCACGCATTCGAAGTGTTTGCTGCTGCGCCACACTGTGCCCTGAAAGTCTCCACTTGCTGCTTCAGCAGGTTCTTCCTCATCTGGTGATCCCTTCCGTGCTTGGCTCTCCGCACCTGCCGAGCTGTGTGCTGGCTGCAGGTTGGCCTGCAAGCAGCTGGGTCTGCCAGATCGCGCCCTGGAGGTACTTCACGCGCTGCTGCAGCAGGCGCCGCAGCACGCTGAGGCCATGCTGCTGCTTGCTGACCTGTACGACGAGCTGGGTGATGTGACCAAGGCCTGCGAGTGGTTTGTGCGGCTGACATCGCGTGCGGCGCATGACTCGGACGCGCTTTGCCGCCATGGTGGACTGCTGGCAAGGTGTGGGCATCCCAGGCAGAGAGCTGATGTGGCGCTGTTAGGGGTGACTAATGGCTTGGCCCGCCACCCCCTTTGTAGATGCTGGCCAAAAATTGCTGCGCCTGCGGCGGTCATGTGCAGTGAGTCATGTGCAGTGTTGCGGACCAGAGCTTGCCGTGCCTCTTGTACTGCCTAGCGGGGACCATGGTGAGGATGCATGATGTGTTATGAAGGGTTTCGAGAGAGACTAGGATATGTGGCTAGCTTCATCCATCTCTGGCGCTTAAACCTCGACTCTGCGTGCCACGTCAAGCTAGCCTGAGCCCCCTGTCTGCAGGCTGGGTGAGGAGGGCGAGGCAGTGCAGTACCACTTGGAGGCCCACAGGGTCGACCCCACCAACCTGGACACCATCTCCTGGCTGGGAGCGCATTATGTCCGGCAACAGGACTACGCTGCAGCCATACCCTACTTCCAGGCCGCGGCCAGCGTGCAGCCCAAGGAGGTGGGCCCAAGGTCTTACTTTCAAGTGCAAGCACATTCCAGTGAAGGAGGGAACAGCAGTGCATGCCAAATATAGGCAGTGACGCAGGCCACTTGTATCTGCGTTGGGAAGGACGGTTGGTGAAACGATCCTTTCTCACAAGCAACATCCTTGCATTCAACCACTGAATTGCTGCGGTGTCATGTTCCCTGGGTGGACACGCCTCCACTCGTGCCTCCACCCAGCCAGTCCACTACCACCCACATATCTCTTGCATGTGCAGGTAAAGTGGGCGCTGATGGTGGCTGGCTGCCTGCGGCGCGTAGGCCAGCTGGAGGAGGCGCTGTACCGCTACAGGGCCGTCTACGCCACCCACCCCACCAACATGGAGTGCCTGCGCTACCTGGTGCAGCTGTCACAGGTGCAGCAGAACAGCTGTGGAGCACAATGCTGCTGGCAATGCTGTCGGGTTGTTGGCTGGTTGTCGTGTCTGTCTGCTGCACGGCATGCAAGAAGTGCGGCGCTATACTGTGCAAGCCAGTAGCCAACTGGTGGAGACGCGTGTGCTCTTGACCGGTGGCTACAGCAGCGCCTGCACGTTACCCTTTTGCCAGGAGTTTGGCCTCAAGGACGACGCCCAGAAGTTCAGTACGGAGATGCAGCGGGCAGAGCGGCTGGCAGCCGTGGCAGCAGCTAGCGGCACCACACCCTCCACCCCTGGGAGGCCCGGCGGCCGCGTTACCGTGCCTGGCTACCGCCCCTCCACGGGTGCCACGCTGGCCCTGCTGGGGGGCAGGGGTGGGGGTGGGCTGACCTCACCTTTCAAGTCCACCGCTGGGCTTCCAGCGCGGCAGCTGCAGGGTGCTGGCGCGGCAGTGCCAGGCGGCGGGGGAAGGCGCGTGACCGCTGGACTGACGGACTTCCAAGTGACAGGGGGCCGGCCACTTACTGCGGTGCTGCCCTCAGACTGAGCCACGAGCCCTAGCAACTAAAGAGAGGTCCAATGCCAAGAGGTGGGCCTCAAGATTCTTCGATGAGCGCACACTGTGCACGGAAGTGGCAAGGAGAGAGGTGGTCTGGCATGCTTCCTCCGCTGCCACTCGGGATTTGCATAAAAACGAAGCCCTGGCCGTGCCTAACCACTGAAGGTTGGCAGTGGCACGGGCTGCTGCAGCTGCCTTACAGTGCAACATGCAGCCATGACCTACACAGACTGACATGCCCAGCTATTTGTTACAAGATGCACATGCTAGTGACTGGCCAATACCGAGCATATTTGCCCTACATACATTACTGATGTGAACCCAGAAGGTGTCAGAAGCTTCGCAGCCTTGTAAAGGCACCGAGTAGCACCTCTCACACTGCGTACCAAGACTTCCTGCTTGCTTGCTCCTTCCTCAGTTTTTAGGAGTCACCTACTACCTGTCTACCCTGCCATCCTACATATTTGTAACATTCAGGTTGCCTACAGGCGCCTTCCTAGTAAATGCTGCTCACGACTCGACTGCGACATCACACTGTCCCTGCATCCTGCTTCAGCTAACTAGCATACCAACAAGCATCACTTGCTACATCCTAAAGTCAGGCGATTCAGGCAAGACCTAGGAGCATACCTGCAGACAGCCCTGTCAGTACATCTCTCTGTTCGCACTACCTGCCACCGTTACTAATAAGCACTTTCCAAGTCACCCTAGCACCCGACGGCGGTATGTTGGAGATGTCTCCAGGACACCTAGGTCAGAATCCCTGCCGGACTAGCTCTCTCAATGCAACATAGCGCATGAAGCGCTTGTGAACCTCGGGATGGGTCTTGGCAGTGTCGCTCAATACTGGCTGGTAGCCGTGGACTGCAACGATGGCAGTGAGACGGGCTGTAGCGACAGGGCATACAGCGCTGTGCACTTGAAAGGCAAAGCGAGTCCTGAGAACACCACGTGCTGCAAGGAGCACGAGGCACTATCCCATCCTGCACCCAGAACTATGAGCACCTGCCGGTTCCTGGATTCAAGATGAGCAATGGGTGTCTTCTAATGTGCTCAGCTTTTCGGTAGGCTTTACGTACCCGTTTCCCGCCGACTGCCCTCGTGCTGTCACCCCATTACGTCCCCCTAGACCTGCTGTCACTTGCATGCCCTTAAACTCTGCTGTACAGCAGGTCACCGCCGGGCCCCTAGGGTTTGCAAGTAGCGACCAGGCACTCTGCTGGTATTGCAACTCACCGCTAGCAAACACTTGCATCCAAGCGTTCAGTTCACGTCGCAGCGCCATCATCTCCACAACAGCCTTCTCCTGGGCCAGCTCATCGATGCTCCCGCTTGAGGCGGCGCCCTTTGCCCGGGAGGCGCCGGCACGGCCCCTGCCGGCCACAGGGGCCGCTCCAGGCGCCGCACCTGCCTGAGACGTGCCCAAACTGGCCTTCAGCTTGGCGAGCCTGCATGAAAAGAACATGCAACCCACGAGGTCTCAGGCGGCTTGAGCTGGCCACCCAACGCCTGAGGCACCAAACTAAAGGAGAATAATGCCCATGCGCCTGGCCTTCAGACGGACCATGTGCTGTTGAGATCATATTTATGATGACAGCCTGTCATACGGTCCTTGACACGGCTTCTCAGGGCGCCTCCTGGGCTCTCACCTCTCCTCTCGTTTCTTGGCACAGACAGCCTTCATGCTAGCTGACTTTTTGGCCCGGGTCTCCGGGCTCATCTTCCGTCCCAACTTCGCTCGTGCCATCCTAGCTCGAACCTCTGTAGGAAGAGTGGGATGCTTTGCAACAAGCTTGCCATGTCCGGTGTCACTAGTGCAAGCCCAAACCAGACTAGGCCATATAAAAACCAGCCGGACATGGTGAGTGCCATACAAGAACGGGGTTGGCGTAGCTACTGGGCACTAGGAGATGAGGAGCGATGCCACCTTTGCTGACAACAAACCATCATGCGACGCACCTAGGGGTCGCTCTTTCAGGCTCTGGGTAATCTTCTGTTTCACCCACTCCGGCCGCTCCTTGCCCTGCGCCACATGAGAGGCAATACACATAGAACATAGGATCCCTCCGCTGCCAACTCAAGCTTGAGGTGCAAATACCAAGGTATCTTGCCCCACAACCACGACAGCACATACATCAGACGGTGCACAGCTGCAACTCACTAGCTTGGCACATGCCATCTTCTCTCGGACTTCGGGCGTGAAGCCTGCCGCGATCCTGGCGCGGACCTCAGGACCCCTGCAACAAAGCATACCACAGGGGTCTATTAGGATGGTTAGGAAGGAAAGCGTAGGACACAATCCAAGGCTGGTTGAGGCAGCTAGCAAACTGACCAGTGCGGCGTCCTTTGCTGTCCTTCTTTCCTCATTCCTTTCATCCGTTCAAGTCGGGGTCAGATGGGCTACCTGTCCCCTGGCAACAAATCCCTACCTAGGACCGCATCTCCGATCGACCCTGCCAGGAGGCCCACCGCTTGCCTCCCGCCTGGGTTCCTGCAGCGCACCATTCCTTACATGTCGCGCTAACAACTCCATCCATCCTCCTGCTGCATGAGTTTCTGCCGCCATTGTCGCCACAGGAAAACGAGGCAGGGGCCCTGCCCACCGCCAGGCTGCTAAGAGCGGCAAAGGCCATAAAAGCAGGGCATCTTGCCGTCCGTGCAGACGGGAAGCGTGTAGACACACATCCCAACCCATAACCTGTCAGCAGCAGCCAAATCCGGCGTGCGCATGCGATAGAGAACAACGACCAGCCCCCGGTGCTTGGCTGGCCCCACACTGCGCACTTGTTCTTGCTGTACAGGCGTTTCATTTGCAGCAGTCTCATTCGCAGCAGTCGGAGGGACAGCCACACACAGCGCACTCACTACCTTGGCTCCAGTCGCCTTCCTCCTGACTTTAGAAAACTTCTCGCGTACCTCCGGCGTCCAACCCGCCGCCTGCTTCGCGCGGGCCTCCGGACTCCTGTACGAAGCACAAGCATGACGACCCAGTCGGCAGCAGCCCAGATAGCCCTCCGCCCACTCTCCCCACACCAGTTCCTGTCCCCCACCAGAAAACCAGGAATAACCCTCTATCTTCAGGAGGCCATCTTGGGCATTGCAGCCAAAATTGAGCGACATAACCTTCAGACGTTTGTGATCCCCTCCCAGCTTTCTGAGGCTGGACCACAATCCTGCCTTCCACCCACGGCCAGAAGGCAGCAGCGCGGCTGAAACGGCAACCCCACTACAAGCCAGAAGGCAGGCAGCACGGCTGAAATGGCGACTCCGCTGCAAGCTATGTACGGGGACCGCCCCACCTGGGTCCATATCTCCTATCAACCGTGCCTGACCGTGTTAACCGCGGGGGCCGCGGTGGTTCCTGCAAGATCCATAGCGGCACGGGCACCACTCAAGGAGCTAGCAAGCTACAAACCCAGGACGGACATCATGCAGGGATTTGAAGAGTTGTGATGTGCATGACGATAGCCTCACTCCGAATTAGACGACACAGAATGAGGTGCGCCCGCAGCATGGACCCACAACCAACCTCTGCTCTGTCCGAGGTGTCGGCAGTCCTGCTTGTGAGCGGCAAAGTGGGGGAGGCTGCCCTACAGTCATACACGCAGAGACCATCTCTCGCTGCTGCAAACCCACACAAGCACAGCATCTAGCGGAGGCAGTGCCGCAGCAGGCAGCCTACTTGTCGAGGATGTTGTCCACCACCGTGGTTTGATCCACAGAGCTTTCTGGGCTTCCAAGGGTCTTGGGCCTGCCAGCCTGTTGTGGGGCAAGACAGAGTGCTCCACCCTTTCGTCGTCTCCCAGCGGCTCCTCTGCCAACTTTGCGGTCCAATCTAGTCTTGCAGTAGGCGAGTGAGGTTGTTGTCGGGTTATAATACCCCCGATACTCGAAAGGCTGCAAGATCATACGGGGTCTCCCACCGTCATGCTAGCCAGGCACAAGAGTCAAAGAGTGACGTATGGTATTTCACCCAATGCAGATCAAGCCCTAGCCTCGCATGCTCATGTCACTAAGCAACGGGACGCCAAATGGATGTCCTGCTTCTGGTGAGGTTGCCTGCTAGGCATGCTTTGATCAAGCCCTTGGATGACATACAATTTAGCCAGTACAGTGCTACGAGCACTTGCATCTTATCTTGCTGCATATATGGTAAATCTTAGAATTGGCCAACTACAACGTTGGGACAGCAAGATGCCGCAATTGCCCAGTTGGGGCCTCGACTCAAAGCACCCTCCCACGCCGCTCACATGTACGTGCCATAGGTATGCACGCTATGGTTGGTCAGGACCAAGCCAACCCCCGCTGGACAATCTTGACACTCGCCGTCGCTGGGCTTCATATAAGCAGTTTTTGGACCCAACTCTAGCACACTTTGTAGTGCGCTTGGTGTACAGGGTAGCCACCCTTGGCAGCCGGTGACCCTCCAACGCCCTCCTAATTTCTGCATGAGGTTACTAGATAGCCTTCGTGCCAACAGGCCGACAAGCAATGATTCGAACCAGGGCAAGGGTTGCAGTGCTGTCAAGCTGGGCAAGTCTGAGATCAAGCAATGATTGATCACTTCCAAGGCCACCCAGCTCCATGCACGTGACACACAGCCATAAAAGACCATCAAACCATGTTCAGCAACACTAACAGTGAAGCCCACGAGGTACACATGCCATCCGGTGCCATCGGGTGAGTCCAACCCACTTCGGGTGTTCGTACTTCTCTTGGCTTCAGAGAACCCAAATGTAGTGGGCGTGCCTGTGGTGCGCTCCCCACCAGACGCAGCTCCTCAGACTGCCTTGCCACCTCCAAGACACGGTAGCCCTTCCAGCGCTTCACCACCCAAGGCGGTGTGGTTCCAGCCACCCCCCATGGCTACAAGGCCTTGCGGCTCCTGTGTGCTTGGTGAGGCCGTTCAGTCCCCATAGATGACCCGCATGGCCTCCACCAGGGTCAAGTTGGGAATGAGCACCTGTACGGGTAACAGCGGGCTCATGAGGTGCAGTACAACGCAGCCCGCAGGACAGCAGGGGAGCCCGCCTGCCTGTGTGAGGCCACACATGATCCGAAGTGTACAGGGGGTGCTGCTGCTGGCGGGATGGGTAAACAGCATTGGCTCAAGCGCCAGGCAGACCGCACCCTGGGGATGCCGCCGGCGGACCAGGAGGGTGGGGTGCACCGCTCATGAGGCGGAGTCGGCTTGATTGCCCATCTCATGCACAGCCGACAAGAGAGAAGGAGGTTCTGAGAGGGGCACACCACACCACTCACGGCCATGGCCCATGCCCTACAGATTGCACAAGCGCTCGACTTGTACTACTGCTCACAAGCTGAACGTGCCAGGCAAAAGTCCTTGGCCATATGCACATACCTTGTCCTCCAGCATGTCATTTGTCATGGGCGACGTGTCGCGCGTGGACAGCCAGGCCTGCACACACATCACGCAGGCGGCAAGGGTTAGCCCCCCCTGGCAGGGGGCCGGGAAGCCGAGGTTCAGCGTCACAGGGCCTTTGTATGAACAAGGCAAGTAGTTAAAATGTAGAATGCGCGTTTGTCTGGGTTGTCACGACAGCAGGTGCACTGGGAAGTCCAGCTAAATAGCAAGCAAACCAAATGGGGGGATTGGACGACTCTGCAGAGAGGAACGCTTGGTACCTTCCAGTCACCCTTGTAACTCCTGCCCATAGCTGAAACCCCATGACAAATACAACCTTATTGCTCCTGCCTTGAGCTGCAACCCCATTACAATAGAGTCCCTAGCTCTGAAATGCCCGGCGGGCCTGCCAAGCATTCCAACCCAGCCCTGCCGGGATAAGGAACCAGCATACTACAGCCAAGGCAGCGAGTCCCCTAGGGTACCCCATACCTCGATAGCATGGCGTTCATAAGAGTAGCCGTCCGCTGCTACCACAGGGTCTCGCATTCGCTCCTGCACTTGGAAGCAAAATAGTAGACAGTCGCCTGCGCCGCCAAGCACTCTATGGTAGAGATCCTCCTGCTGCTCCTCTGGGCAAGCCACCCCTCGACGTAGATTCAAAGCACCACCGGGGAGGCAGCGGGGCAAGGAGCTCCGGCCGCGGCACAAAGGAGCTACCGACGCCAACTGGGTGGTAAAGTATGCTGGGCAAAGCGTGGCTGTGTGGCAAGGTAGTGGGCCCTCTAGCCCATTCGTACTTATCATGTCGTGTGCTGGCGCAGGCAGGTGCTGAGTGTTTACAGTATAGAATCGCCCACCGCTGCCCACCTGGGTGATGGGGCACATGAAGGCAAGGTGCTCGTCCAAATCATCGTCCTCCTGCATCAAGGCAGCCAGCGCCCCCAGCTGCCCTCCACTGCCGCCGCCGCCTGCTGCTGGGCCGCTGGCTGCCGGCGCGCCGCTACCCTCCACTGATCGCTGGTCGCTGAAAGGCCAAGGGGCCCGCGTGCCTCCGCTTTCAGCTGGGGCACCCCCCGACAGGCTGTCAATGTATGAGTAATCCTGCACTGCCTGGGCGCCGTAGATGGGCCCAGCCCCGTTAAGGGGCTCATAGACCCTGCCGGCGCCGTAGGGCTGCTGTGCCTGCTGGGACGCGTGCTGCATGGCCGGCCGCGCCCCCAAGCTGGGCTCTCTCAAATCATCTGGCCCGTGGGCATAGTTGCAGTTGGCGCCCGCAGCGCAGTAGCCAGCGTTGAAGTTGAAGCACAGCCGGGTTTTCCAGTAGGGGCCCC
The DNA here is from genome assembly GCA_001598975.1 of Parachlorella kessleri. Classification (NCBI taxonomy): domain Eukaryota; kingdom Viridiplantae; phylum Chlorophyta; class Trebouxiophyceae; order Chlorellales; family Chlorellaceae; genus Parachlorella; species Parachlorella kessleri. The sequence goes on from BBXU01002050.1 coordinate 32,201, forward strand.
GGGGCTGCTGCTGGCCCTGCGGCGGGTGCTGCGGCTGGTAGCTTGCAGCGGCTGCAGAGGAGGGGGTCCCAGCAGCAGCTGGGCCCCTGTGGGCTGCTCCCTCCATATGGGAAGCGGCGGCAGCGCAGCGTGCTGCAGCGGCAGTGTAGCCCATCTTTTCGTACTGCTCCGCCTGGTAGCGCTTGACACGCGCGCTGCAGCCAGGGATAGGTGTGAGCATGACATAGGTGAAAGCCCTGGCAGCCATGCCGGACTGTCCTTTGGCTGGCTGCCAGCATCCGCCGCTACACCGACTATTAAAACCCGAAACACGCAAGGTGAACACCGGAGCACGACAGATTCTTCTGGGCAGCAGGGGTGGCTATAGCACCAAACCACCCAGGCCTGCTGCAGTCGTACACGTAATAATGAGTCGTCCTCGGTACGATAGGCTTCGCTCCCTGCATCACAGCTGCTGCCCAGACGCAGGGGTACCATCTATCAAAGACCCGCACGTTGATAAGAGCATGAAATTCCACCGGCGCCTTCGTGGCGCACTCAGCCCTCCATGACAGAGGGCCCCCTCCTGCGTGCACCCACGCTGCCCACAACGCACCAGTTTGCGTTCTTCTCTCGCACGTCATGGCTGAAGACGCACTCGCTGCCGTTCCGGCACCGGCCGCTTTGCACCCAGTCATCGCACATCCGCGTGCGGCGGATCAGCTCGAACGGCAGGTTGAGTTTTGGGGGGTCCTGGCCTGACCTGTCCACTTGCTGCTGTTGCTGCCGCGCTTGCTGCTGCTGCTGCTTGGCTAGCCTTGCCTGCAGATGGGATGGTCCAACACTCAGCATACCCACATCGCACCCAGACACATAGTGTGACGGGCTGGGCCCTGACTACAGGCATGGCCAAGCCGAGCCCAGCCCATCGAGCCTCAATCCCGTCCCCTTACATGCTTCCCTCTTCATAAATCAGTACAGAGCTGCGAGTCGCCCCCAGCATAGCTGATATGTCCCACCTTCTCCTGGCGAGCCTTTTCCTTCAGCTCCCGCTCCCTCCGAACTTCACCATCTTCTGGGATAACACCGATGGCGGCCTCGTCCACATCCTCCTGGCCCTCCAACGCACCAAGGATATCGAAGGCCTGCAGGAGATTTCAGAAATTCTTCTTCTTACTAGGCAGGGCACTTGAGCTCAAACAGTAGCAGTGGGAGGGGAGAGGGGCAAAGACGTCCCTCCAGCTACAGCACAACAGTGGGGCGCAGCATGGCGTTGGCACTGAACAGGGATAGTGATGGCAGGAACAGCACGTGAGTGATAGCCTTGCCAAGGTCTTCAACACGGCTTTAGAGTCTGGGCCTACCGTCTTGCTAGTCACCATGTGGCCCGGTGGATGGCCTAGCACGTGTACGCGCTCTCAGCGAAATAGCTCAGTGTACTAATGGCACGTTGATGCTCCTCTTGGGTAGCTTGGGTTGAAATTGTTTCACGCTTTAGTCACCCTCCCGCTTGCGCCCTTTGCCCCCAGGACGGTGGGTTGAAATGCACGTAAGCTAATGGCATGTAACCCCCCTCAGTCAGTCGGTGGGTTGAAATGGACAGCGCCCCAGGTGTGACTTTGGTGACGGATGCTCCAGAGATAATACAGTGGTTGGGGTGTGAGACACTGAGAGCAGACGTTGGGTGGTGGTCTTACTAGCATGGGTGGCAGGTAGTGCGAACAGGGAGTGAGAGTTGTGCTGGACTGACAGGGCTGGATGTGGTCTTATCATGTGTCTTGCAGGCGGAAAGTTCACTGCAGCCTTGACTCCAAGAGGACACAACGAAGCCAAGCCCCTCATGGTACCCAACACCAACCAGGCATTAGCATGGGTGGCAGGTGGTGCCAACAGGGACTAGAGCTGGGCTGGACTGACAGGGCTGGATGCAAAATGAGCCTGAGTCTTGCCTGAGTTCTGAGCCAGTAATGTTGGCTCAACTATACTTATGGCCTCCTGAGAATCTAGCAGCTGGCCCAGTGCACATCATAGGCGGCTTCCTAGGCTCTTGCAACCTGTCCATACCCTGCTTATAACATGGTCATGTGTTACATCCGTTTCCACTCTGGTGTAAGGTGCCCTTGCCATGCCAAGCTCATTGTCTGGATAACCCATCATCAAAGGCCAAGGCTGACAAATGCAACAACAACACGTTCATACCTTCAAGAACTACAATGGGTTCCCCTTACAACAGGTGCTGCACCTTGGAGGCCTTGACGAGCTACTTGGGTAAGGTTATGCCCCTGCCTTGTTCAGAATGCTGCAGGTCATGCAAGGCACAGGCACCCCCCTCATCTGCCCTCGTGATGCAGGAGCATCCTCCCAGGGAGTAGAACTCCACACTGCTACTTTCAACGCCCTGCAGAAGGCATGTGGCAAACGAGAAGCGCTTACCCACTGCACACCCCACGGGTGTTGCCAGGGATGAACGAGCTCAAAAAGAAGCACGGCGAACCCAAGCTGCAACGAGGCAAGCGTGCCGCCTCCTTGTCTTACCTGCACCAGAAGCAAACCAGGGCTGGTGGTTCTGGCCGGCCGGCTTTCTCGCGCTATTATGGCTGGCAGGGTGTGAGGGGCTGCGGCCCTAGGGTCCCCTGTGCATCACTTGCGCACAGCGCGCTGCGGGTAAGTGTACATGCGCTGGCCCTGGCAGACAAACGCGTTGCTCCCTGGCATTGGGTCCTGCAGGGCAACCCCACTCAAGTGACGGTTAGTGCAGTGCACAGCATGCGTGCCCTTGACTGCAACCCAGCTATGTGCCCGAGGTTGTCTACCCCCACTTCGAGGCTTCCACATACTGTCACTACTTCCCAAGAGGATCTGCCTAGCGTGGGACACTCCCCTGCCAAAGCGTGCAGAAGGACACATGGGCGAGGGACCTAGCCAGCCTCCCCCACCATCCCCTGATTCTTGCGCCGTGTGTTAGTCCTCAGCCTGGCAAGCGACCCACGGAGCGCATGTAGCAAGCCCTCATAGGTCACCAAGGCGAACACCCCGCCAGCAAGCACACCCACAGGCAGGGCCCCGCACGCCACGCCATCCAACGCTTGCTGCTTGGCATAGACAACAAAAAATCGCTGACCGATGCCACGCAAGAGCTAGGGAGCTGGGTGCATGCCTGCTGGAAGAAGGGGTGCTGCAGGGCCTCGGCGGCGGTGATGCGGCGGGAGGGGTCCATGCACAGCAGGCGCGCCATGAGGTCCAGCGCCGCGTCCGGCTGGATGTAGCTGCAGCACAGCACAGCACAGCAGGCTCACGCGGTGATCAAGAGCACATAAGGCAACGCTTCAAGTGAGGTCATCATTAGTGACACTTGCGACTCCCCGCTCACTTGAAGGATGCCATAGGCAGCAACAGCCACCGTGGCAACTAAAGCAGGATAGTCATAACGAAGCTTACCGCGGCTGCCGGTACGGTGACCCTCCATCACAATGCCCAAGCGCCCGGCGAGGCCCACGCCCAGGCACCTGCCTGCTGCCGCCGCTGACTGACGCCACGTCAGTCCCCGCGCCCGCCCACCGGCCCGCCCACCTCATGAGCGGCGACGTCTTCCACAGCAGCTGCGCCAGCGACAGCGAGCCGTGCTCCGGGCGGCGCATGCGCACGTTCTCGGTGTTGTCGCGCCAGTGGCGCAGGCAGTCCAGGTGGCGCCACCCGCCCGGCAGCGCGCTGGGGTGCCCCAGCACCGTGAAGATCCTGCGCGCCAGCGGGAGCACGCGAGAGCGGGAGCATGTGTACTCGGGGGCATGTTGCTCACTCGGATGGCTGGCTCAATCGTGCATATGCAGGGTCAGGAGCGAAGCTAGGGCGTACCTGCTGCTGAAAGCCCTTGGCTGGATTGACCCAGGGCCCTGGTAGTCTTGATGGAGGGTTCAGACAGTCTAGTCCAGGCTAATACCGTACCCCCATCTGACCATGGTGCCGTGACTCCCCCACAAGTGGGGCCAACAGAGAGCAAGGATGTACTATCTCGAAACCCACAAGATCCAACTACAACTACCATGCAGGCATGCACCACACCGGCCAGAGAAATCATGCAGGCAACACTGGAATCGAAACCACATGCGCTGACACCCGTACCGCCGCCCTCTCACTTGTTCAGCTGGTCGGCCTGGAAGAGGTCCTGGCTGCCCTTGCGCTCCTCCCCTTGGAAGACGGGCCGCAGTGTGAAAAGCTCAGCCATGATGCAGCCGGTAGCCCACATGTCCACCGCTGCAGCACCAGCAGACGCACGAGCCCAGCCTTGGTGTCTTTGTAGGACGACACCAAGCACTGGCAGCCTGCCTTCGACAAGCCCATGATGGAGCGAACTACCTGCAACCCTCACCATCAGCACCCAGCCACCCACACCACCCACCCACACCCACAGCCCCCCCCCGACCCCCCCCCCCCCCCCTCTGTGCCCCTCCCTGCCTGGGTTGTAGTGCTTGGCGTCCAGCAGGAGCTCGGGGGCCCGGTACCAGATCGTGACCACAACCCCGTTGTTCCACAGCGGCTCCAGGGGCTCGCGGAAAACACGCGTCAGCCCAAAGTCTGCGCCCCAAAGCAGCAGGAACATAGTTGGAAACTAGCAGTTGAATACTGGCACCCGCCTCCCTAGTCAGCCCGAAGTCTGCGCTGCAGCGCAGCACGCACCACACGAGGCATCGGGGAGAGGCTCGACCTAGCATGTGACACGCCAACGCACAGACACACAGGACATCACACCGCCAGGTACTGACCTCCGCAGCCTCCCTATTCCACATGCTTCTCCACCCACTGGCCAGAACCCACATGATCCATGCCGTGTCCCTGCCCCACAGACATTGCGTCCATGCCCCTCCCCCACACAGTCCGTGCCATGCCCACCTGCAATCTTGAGCACCCCCTGCTCCTCCCCTGGACCCATCACCAATATGTTGCTGGGCTTGAGGTCGCGATGCAGCAGCCAGTTGGTGTGCATGTAGTTAATCCCTGCGGGGGCGAACCCGACATAGTCACTCACCCTTATGCATGGGAAGGGTGCCAGCCAGACACAGCGGGCAGCGCAGGCGGGGGTCTGCTTGGGCAGGCTGACGCCTATGCGATTTAGTCATAACATCCTCCGCACAGTGCCAGGAAACCAGAAGAAAGGTGGCCCCACACAGTTCCATGCACCTGGGGCTGGCTAGGGCTCGACTGCCTCTTGCCGCCCTTGAACGACATTGTGGGAGAGGGGGGGGGGGTCCATTGCAGTTAGATAGCAAAGAAGAGTGCAACATTTACTCTCCAGCTTGCCCATCAAGCACTTAGGCACTCATCCCCCACCCCACGTTTCCACACGAACGCCCGCCC